>JAIKVJ010005962.1:0-10528 GCA_024679225.1 Phytophthora pisi
GTCTTCATTTATGGCGGCGACGGATGACTCGGACATGCAAGTTATAGTTGATCAGAATGTATGCAACGTCGGGAACACGCGTGCTGTCTACCAGTGCTCGCTGCGCTTGCTCGTGGCATCGGTCCCCGTGCTGCCTATACTGTTTTCCATGTTAAACTCCAAGCCCGGTCATTTTAATAAAATCTGATGCAAACCCGGCACTTCGTGCATATATTTTTGAAACCAATTTGGTAAAAGTATGAGTGTGTATAGGATACTTGGGGGTGGTGCTGAGAAGCTAAGATACAACATTTTCCGAAGCAATGTCCCTCTAGCAACCGGGGCGAAAATTCGCCGTGAGGATGCTGCTACACTAGTACTAAGCATAAATTGTGTAGGGTTCTGTGCCAGACTTCCTATTTCTTATTGCACGAAATTGATGACGTGGTATCAGTAAGTTAGTCCCGTAAGTTACTGCAATGTTTTCTTACGCATATTGGAATTTACCGAGCCTTGACCCATAGACAGGGCTTCGCATTAAGTGGTAATACTCAATACGGTATTAATACAGCACCCCATGCCTACTGTATTGCTACTGGGTGCACCACTATCTGGCTTATGTATTAGCTGCATTACTATAGTTGTAGTTTGTATTATTACGGTCGTAATACAGACGGGGCCATGTCTACCAGTACGTAGAGTGGCCGCAAATGGCATTGAATCCCAACACTTTAGCATGCAATGGGCTTGAACAGGACTCCTACTGTCGCTCTGGGCTCCCGTGGCATGGATGGCCGAGATATCGAACCACCGAAACGCGTTCCATCCTATACTTTCATTCATAATTATTTAAGTTCTCTACGAAATGCACACGACTCTACAGTAGACTACGCAACAGTATAACAGCAAACTACAAAGCAGCACCCATCTACTTCCAACTCCGCCGAATTGATTCCGAGATCAATCGTATGTCAGTTCTCAATTCGTACTTACTAGCTGTGAATCGCACTTATGTGGATACTATAGTTTATCCTAGTAAATATTTGGGAGCTCATTAGACTGCTGCTGTATCTACTACTGTAGTACTGTATTACTACACACCCTGTTTATTTCTGTGGAGCATGCTACTATAATATTGCACACCATTCATCCGTATTACCTGTAGTGGTACAGCTCAAAAGGTGGTTAATGCGAAGCCCAGACTATGAATTCATGTTTGAATGTCGTCTGAATGTTGCAATAGCTGCATGTGACGCGAATGTAGCTTAATAGCAAAGCAAAATGGCGTTGCAGGTAGGGGTTCGTATTACGCAGATTTTGGTCTATTATATTATAGTAATATCCATCATTGGACTATAATATATTATAGCTAATATATTACATGATTTAGTCTCATATTAATATTAATATATTAATATGTATTAATAATTTTGATGCATTAAGTACGACTTTACTTTGCCTACTCGGCGGGCCGGCACAGGCAAAGTATCCTGCCACGGAAGCTGAAGAGGAGAGAGATGGCTGCGCTCGTCAACGCGCCAAGACGGCCTCGTCCATGGTGAACCTGGTTGCAGCTGTCTCAAGACCTTCGTGTGTGTAAACGCACCAATACACCAGCTGCGGTCGCTAGGACAGGAGCATCACGCCCAGCGTCGTCATGCAGCCGTGGCTGTTTGTCGTCGAGCAGACAACATGCAGTTTATCGGCGTCGGATCCCACGTTCAGGACCACTTTATGGGGCTCACCGGTACACAACACGGCCGTCTACGCGACGGCCTTCGGGTTCAGCCTGTAGATGGCGCCCAAGTAGCTATTGGATTAACGCGGTCACGGACGCGGCACTCGCTTGCGGCTCGTGCAACCCGGACACAACGGCCCAGCTGCCGGCTGTCAAATTGTTATAGAGCCCCTGACAACATTCGACGAAGCGCCGAGTTGCTTCCCCTTCCGCATACAAACCCCTAGTCAGAACATGTCGGACGCCGCCGCCGCCCCGCGCAGGATGTGCCCAAGGAGGAGGACTCGCGCAAGGTGAACCTCGTGTCCATGGACGGCGACAGCTTCGAGGTCTCGCGCAGCGTCGCGGCCATGAGCGAGCTACAGCCCGCAACTTGCTGTGGATATGATGTCGCCGACGATAAGAATGATAACTAGTCCGACAACGATTTAAGTGCGCCAGGCCATGTAGCAAGAGCCCCAGGGCTTGACTTAGGAAAATGCAATCAGCTGAACCCCTAATTGCATACACACCCTCCACCATAACATAGTTGGCTTTATCTAAAAAATGAAGCCATGTTATGGTGAATTATATTAAAATTTCAGAGTGCAATTTCGCGGACGTAGTGGATGGCGGCGAACGTGTTCCTCAACCAGTTTAGCGTGTAGAGGAATCTGCTGAGTGCTTCTCGATTGGCGGATCGTTCAATCCGACGGAAAGAAACAGCGGAACTGGGGAACACACCCTAACTAACTATTACGTACAGCAAACTCTACAGTTAGTGTATATGGAGAACACTAATACCTGTGGTACTGGATAGAACGTTACGTTCGTACTGCGACTACGGCCAACACGATATCTTACTTCACAGGTTCTTAAGATCATTATAACGCTTGATAAAAAGTCAGCTCAACACAACTTTGAAGTGCATTAAAGTAGTAGCGACCTGTTTCCAACCACTTGCTAGCGTAGCACCAAACTAACTTGCCTCCACTTACCCGCCCTATCAGACAGAATCTGTTATCAGTGATAACAGATTCTGTCCACAAGCAGACCCTGAGATTTCTGCATCGCGCATGTCTTCATCAAGCGCTCGGAAGTACTCTATCAGCGCGCTACTACCACCACTTCAGCTTGAAATCCGTAGCGCGCTACTACCACGACTTCAGCTTGAAATCCGTAGCGCTCTACTTCTTGAATACGTTTTCCTTCGCAGGTCCAGTCTCCATCCTTGTCCCCGTAGTGGTGGTAGCTGGTAGTGGGTATATTATTTTGGTCATTTTATTAATATTGCATTAATATCGATACAAATCGTTCGGTGTTATATTACTAGTATTATTATATCAACAACCGGGATATTAATATCGATATATTAATATATATTAAT
This sequence comes from Phytophthora pisi, assembly GCA_024679225.1. Taxonomy (NCBI): domain Eukaryota; phylum Oomycota; class Peronosporomycetes; order Peronosporales; family Peronosporaceae; genus Phytophthora; species Phytophthora pisi. Next base: position 3,084 of record JAIKVJ010005962.1, read on the forward strand.
GTATTAATATTTTTGTTATTACTACAGGAGTCCGACCGAGGAAAAATGCGAAGCAAGGCCTCGTTCGAGACGCCAGGACGTGCCGACGATGCATGGCGAGGCTTGCAGACAGCGGAGGATGCGAACGCCTTCGTGTTTGGAGATAAACTGGCATCGACGGAGATTTTAATGCCGATTGCGTCAGCTCAAGGAGGCCAGCAGACTGGACCAAGCGATTCTATTGTGACCTGTTCACTCGACGATGGTCCAACACTCTTGGGTGGATTGATCATCAAGAAGCTCAAGACTGGAAGAGTGCGAAGATGTCGAGGACGCCAGGGGAGACGACCAAAGCGAGACCGATCGCTCGCAGCCGAAAGCCTTGTTCGTACCTGAAGTGTACAGGACGCGCGAACCTCAATGGCAAGTGTTCATGGCGGAGTTAGAGTGTGTTCCCATCCAGACTGCACTAACCAAGCCATATCTAAAGATGCGGATCCCATGGAGGTGGCACTCGATGCTCCGACCCAGGCTCCACTAAACGCGCTCAGCTCAAGGGCAAGTGTAGAGCGCATGCTGAGGCCAGACTGCTAATGGTGGAAAGCTGTGTTCTGTTCCTGGATGCCCAAAACAAGGTCTGGGAGGGGGCAAGTGCTGAGAACATGGAGGAGACAAGCGTTGCTCACACCCGGAATGCAATGGACTAGCGAGGCTTAATGGTAAGTGTGCCTTTACGGGACTGTTCACATCCAGGCTGCGCTTGCCGAGCCTTGTCCAAAGGCAAATGCGGTGACCACGGAGGAGGCATTCGATGTTCAGAGCCAGGTTGCACCAAGAAAGCTCAGAACAGCGGCAAGTGTTGTGGTCATGGAGGGCGTCTCACGAAGGGCGTCCCCGCTGTTTTCATGAAGGGTGCACCTGGTATGCTGTATCGAAAGGCAGGTGCATTGCGCATGATGGAGAAAATCAATGTGCTCGCCCAGGCTGTTGTAAGGAATGGCGGCAAAAGCGTGCACGTGTGGCGGACACTAGACTGGGGTTCGAAGATGACACCGGCCGAGCAGTGCAGCTGTGGGGACATCGAGGCACACGAAGTCGCCAGCGAGCCGTTGAATCACACCAGCAGGTTGATGGGCGCTCGCTATAGTTCATGTATGGGGCCAAGCTCAGCAGAGTGAAAGAAATGGCGTTCGTGAAACCGCTCTGGACTCTAGAGTCCAGCGAGCGAAATGGGTGCACGAGCGATAGGCGGGAGGCGTTGGGCGCTGGCGTGGAGCTGACGCGGAACGGCTCAGTTGAGAATTCGCCGGCTCGGACGCAGTCGAACAAAGCAAACCGTCACTAACGCTAACGCCTCGGCACTGGAACGAGGCACGGGAGAAACCAAGGGCGCCGTCGAACTCGTCGTCGGAATCGCGGACGCGTGGCAGAACTCGCCGTGGGCTTAGTGCTCGGGGTTGCTGCTCGTTGTGCGCACAAACGTCGTCGTCGTCGCAAGTCGTCGCTATCTGCTAGACGTAGCTGGTAGCTGCTCGACTTAACATACAACGAACGCTGGGCCGCCTGTTGTGGTTCTCTTCTCAAGACTAAACTAGTGTCCTCGTTGTCGTCGCTGAGTTAACGACGGGAGAGTGAGTGCTCCACTCTTACATGGTGGTTGGCATACAAGGGCTGCTGAGAAATTCCTAAGAAGCCAGACCTGTGGGCACGAACGGCCGCAGCCGAGAACATGGTGACTACCCGAACGCAGACGGTGGCCGCCCCTAGTGGTGTTTCTGTTGGAGTGTCGAGAAGACGTGGTAATGGTGGGCAAACAGATCCCGTGCTGTCAAACCCAAATGGCGTATACAACTACTGGACCGGCCGGTACGAGCCTCCACCGAATCACACCTACCGCATTTCGCATGTAGAGAAACACACCCATGACATAGGTTTAGGTTAATTACTGCACTCGAGCCTAAAAACAATGTAAAACCCAAAAACTGGGTCACGCGGTCATTTCGTACACAAAATTGACAAGATGGTTGGCCTAGTCATGCGGATGGTGCGGAGCGATCTCCTCTAGGATGGAGTTTAAGCTAGCAACAAGTCTAGGCGCCATCTACAACTATGTTGCACAGGAACCACACCACTAAACCAAGTATCTACAGCGTTGCTTCTTCTACTACCATGGCTGCAGCAGCCGTGTTGTGCGCTCTCTCGAGCTTGCGCGTTGTGGTTTAACCTCGTGCTCCCCATATCCCGCACTCAGGCGCGCCTCAACTGGGCCCACACCAGGCGTGGCTACTAACTATCACTCCGACGAGGCGTATGCCTCCAAGCGCGCGGGGAGGGGACAGCACGACGTTGGCGAGCGGTGCGATGCTCTTCCCCTCTGCCTTCGTGCGCTTGGAGCTGGTGGCTCCATGGGAATGCAAAAATGCGCAAAATACCCATATTAGGGGTGTATCTCTCTACATGGACTTTTCTCTCGCATGTCTGATTGGTCTAAATAAAGGTGTATCTCTTAAACCGCTGTAGCGCTCTACATGCGAAATGCGGTATTGTGAATTCCGGCCAAATTTGCCGAATGGGGTCGGTTTTGGGGCCCCTGTCCAACCGACCAATACAAACATCAAGTCATTTGCCGAATCGCCGGCCAACAAACATATGGTTCTGTGCCCGCATGTCAAGCCCAATCCGTACTTAGTAGGGAGTCAAGGGGGCATAGCCGGGCGACCATAGTCAACCCAAGTGCTTTGGCGATTCGCCGGCGGTTTGCCACGGTCGATTCAATCCGCCCCGATCGGAAAATTAGAGTAGAACTCACAATACACGAACGGGCTATGGGTGCCAAACTCGCTGCCGGTAGCAGAGCGTTCGCACGTGTGTGAGGGAGCGGTTCACCTAGACACGAAGCGAGCCTCAGATATAAAGCAACAGTCAACGGACGGAGGCAGTAGTCGAGGAAACCAAGGCAAACGATCCAGGGCTTTTGTAACCCAGGAATCCCGGTCGGAGAGACGAGGGAATGAGCAAACGGAACCACAGCAGCGACGTGGTCGACCCGATTCTTATGCGTCGAGAGTGTCCAGCCAGTATTTGGACGAGGAGGGGAGGGTAATTTGTTACGCGTGTGGTGAGGAAGGCCATACAGCTCAGCACTGCCCCGATCCTGAGGCTCGAGCTCTCAATGAAGCTAAACGCCGCCGCATTGAAGCGAGACGCCTACACCAATCCGCTAAGGGCGACGCCGAAGAGAAGGTCCCGTCAAAAGAACTGCAGTCGGGAAACGTCAGCCGGTCGTAGAGCAGGGGAATCTACGATCGGAGATGCCGTCATCCCCATACCGCCCACGAAGAAGTCAACCAGCGAGCCGATTGCGTCGGGAGCTCGAGAAATATGGTCCTGACGCTGCTCTCCGGGTACAACGCGAACAAGAGACAGCGACACTTTCTCAACGGACCAAAAGCAAACCCATTCACTGTGTGCAAGTCGAGGTCAAAGACTCCAAACCGAGAGCGCACACTACTCTTCGAGATGAGATGCAACAAGAGGACGAGCAGAAGGCGCGCATGAACCGGGTATTATTATCAGTATCCAACGAGCGACCCGGGCCAGTGGTTCAAGTGGTGCCTAGGTGTGAAAATGACGATGACGCTATTGATGCTGTTGCCAGCCTATTCCAGGACGTACCAGACACTGGGGAAGGCGCCAACCGGGACCGCCTGAGCGCGGAAGCAGCAACTGGGGAAGGCGCGCTTACTAACCGAGCAGCAAGCAGGCCTTCACGCGGCCTCGTCGTGAGGCCGATTGCGGACGCGAAAGTTCAGGCGGACGGAGAATGTAAGCGGCACTTTGCGTTAGACGAGGAATATGCGGATCGAAGCACCACAACGCCGGAGTCGACGCCGTCGCCTGCCGCGGTGAAGCTGGCAGACATGAATGATGGACTACCAACGACAGTGATGCTGCTGAATGGCGAACGCAAACCGGTCAAAATCGATACTTGCGCCCGATATTCGATGGCTGGGACGGAATGGATGAAGTATGGTGAGCGATTAAGAATGAAGCCGCCTGCGACCGAGGTTGAAGGAATTGACGGGAAGCCACTGGCTGTTGTGGGCCTTTTCCGGTTCAAAATGCAGACGTTGTATCGCCAGTCAGTCACAGTGGACGCGTGCGTTGTAAGTGGCTTCTGTGGCGAGTTCCTGATTGGTGTCGATTTCATGGTGAAGCATGGAGCAAAGTTGGACTTTACGGTGCACGAGATGACGCTGCAGTACGAGAATCACGAAGTTTTTGTGCCATTTAGAACCTACGACAGCACGTCTTCTGTAGCGCATTGCGCTGTTGCCCGTACTACCCGCAAATGGAAATCGAACACCCAGTGTGTGCGGCACATCGAGTTGTCCGTCGTTGGTGACACAGGTGAAGTTGGACTCTTCATTCCCGCACCTAGGCCTCACGGCGATATGATGCTCGCACCTACTGTAACCAAGGTTCACGATGGTGTCGTGACAGTGCCAGTTATGCTGGTCAACGGCAAACGCCGGAAATTGCCAGCCAAACAAGCGCTAGGTACCTGGGTTCCAATGGACGGCGAATTTGAAGTCCTCGAGGATGATGGAGAACTCTCGTACGAGCGTGTAGAGGAGTGGCTTCAATCGCTCGGAGATGTCGAGGAACCTCTCGAGCAAGAAGATATTCTCGATATTGGACTTGACGACCCAGCTCATAGGGAGTTGATCATTAAGTTGCTTCGAGCACATCGCGATGTAGCACGTGACAAAGGCGAATGCCCGCCCGTAGCAGCAGTACCTGTTGAGCAGCACATCGATACACAAGGTCATGGCCCCATCATGCTCAAGCGACGCCGCCACGCGCAGAAAGAGAACGAGATCATCTCTACAAAAATCGCGAAGATGAAAGATGCTGGAGTCATCGAAGAAGGAAATGGTGCCTGGGGATTCCCGGTGGTGTTGGTCAAGAAAAAAGACGGTGAAGTGCGATTCTGCATTGACTACCGGGCACTCAACCAAATTACCAAACGCGATGTCTATCCACTACCGAGAATTGATGAGACTCTCGAGATGTTGGGCGGCGCACGAATCTATTCATCGCTAGATCTAAAGTCTGGCTATTGGCAGATAGCTGTAGCATTGGCAGACCGAGATAAGACAGCTTTCACGTCGCGTGAGGGATTGTTTCGGTTCGTGCGCATGCCGTTCGGTTTGATGAACGCACCAAGCACGTTTCAGCGGGTTATGGATTGCGTGCTGCGGGGACTCACGTGGAGAACCTGCTTGGTGTATCTGGATGACATTACAGTGTTCACCAAGGGTAGCGTCATGCAGCACATCGTGGAACTAGCAATGGTGCTGCGGAGGCTCGAGCAAGCTGGTTTGACGCTCAACATCAAGAAATGCAAATTTGCAACATCGACTATTAAGTATCTTGGTCATGAGCTCAGTCCGGAAGGTATTCGGCCAATGCCATCGCTAGTTGAATCAGTACGCAGCTTTCCAACTCCTCAAGACGCCACGGAAGGCAAACGTTTCGTTCACATGGCAGGCTATTATCGGCGATTTGTTCCTGGCTTCGGAGGGAAGATGGCGCCGCTGACTAAACTACTCCGGAAGAGAACCCCATGGTGCTGGGGAGAAGATCAGCAACGTGCCTTCCAATGGGTGAAAGACATTCTCACAAAACGCCCTTTGTTGGTTTACCCCGACTTTGAGAAGCCTTTCATGCTGGAGACGGACGCGAGCGTGGCTGGATTGGGTGCTTGTCTGATGCAGGATCAAGGTCATGGACTACAACCGGTCGCTTACGCAAGCAAGGTGAACAATGACACGATCGCCGAGTACTCGATTACTGAACTGGAGTGTTTGTCGGTGGTGTGGGCTGTCAAGCTTTTCCGGCCGTATCTGTATGGCCGCAAGTTCACAATTCGCACTGATCATGCGGCTCTCAAGTGGTTGATGACAGCGAGCGATCTTGCCGGGCGCCTGCACCGGTGGGCACTGACGCTGCAGGAATTTGATTTTTGCAGTGAGTACCGCTCTGGCAAACTGAATGCAGTAGCCGATGCACTCTCACGTGCGCCGGTGTATCGAGCAATTGCTGCATCTCGTAATGGCCGGGCACCCAGAGATTCGCTACAGCTGACGGACGATGAAATTGAAGACGAGCAGAGGCAGAGTGACTTGGTCCAGCGTCTTACTAAAGGAGGGCAGTACCGCTGGATGAAGGTCAGCAATGCGTTTGGACTGGTTGTGATATCCACACCGGCAGGACAACGAGTCGTGTTGCCGCCTTCACTGTGGCCGGTGGTTTTTAAGGAGGCTCATGATTCAATCTGGTCCGGTCACTTGCGGTATCAGCATACTTTGGCACGAATCCGCCGGGTATTTTGGTGGCCGTGTATGAACAAAACAGTGATGCAGTGGGTCCGTGCCTGACAAGACTGCGGTTCCAGAAAAGTGAAACCGAGACAAGTTATTCCTCCACCGAGAAGTATGAAGGGCGGTGATGTAGGAGATCGCTGGGCTCTGGATATCGCCGGTCCGTTCCCGATTAGCACGCGAGGAAATCGCTATGTCATTGCAGCTATCGAGTATGTCACCCGATATGCCGTTGCTGCTGTCCATGAGAACCACACAGCTGAGAGTGTGGCAAATGTCATCATGAAGAACGTCGTTCTGCGTTTTGGTGTGTTTCGTGAACTGCTGACCGACAGCTCGACTGAACTCGTGGGTAAAGTGCTGGACAAGTTGACTATATTGCTACAAGCGCAACAACTAAACCCTGTACCATACCGACCACAAATGGTTGGCCTCGTCGAGCGTTTCCATCGGACTTGGAAGGATTGTGTCAGCCTCTTTGTAAATGAGTCTCAAGACGATTGGGATGAATGGGTTGATTGCGCGCTGTACGCTTACAACTCGGCGGTCCACTCCACCCACTTTACGCCAAATGAACTTATGCTAGGCCGACGTCTACGCTCGCCGAATGATCTACTCCGCCGGGATCAAGTGACACAAGCTGGTCCCGCGCAAGAATACCATGACAAGTTGGTTGAGTCGTTGCAGCTCGCGTTATCGGCGGCACGTCGCGCTACAGCAGAAGAGCAACTGCAACAAGCTCGTTTTTATAATCGCAAGGTGCGAAGTCGACGCGAGTTCAATCCTGGAGATTTAGCGTGGTTTTACAGTCCTCCGCGTGGTCCGAAGTTTAAACATCGTTGGATTGGACCTCTAGAAGTGATCGACTCCGCTGGTTACGATAACCTGCTAGTGCGGCGCCACGACCAGGACGGAGACCCTGAAGATTTGATTGTGCACGATCTAAGAAAATAGTTCAGATGATTGCCGCTAGATGTCCATTGGCAAATTAGTACCATTTTAGTAGTCTTTAAAAAGTCAGACTGTTGATTATACCACATATTGTGGGAACCGATTACATTGTCTAATTGGAATATAAAT
>JAIKVJ010005963.1:0-10337 GCA_024679225.1 Phytophthora pisi
GGTGACGGACTTCTGGAGCGGGCTCAGCTCGTTCCCACTGTTTCAGGCTGTGGCGGAAGTGGCGCTCAACGTTGTCTGCTCAAGCGCGGCAGCAGAACGCAATTTTACAACGCACAAGTTTGTGCACTCCACCTTGCGTAACCGGCTTGCGCCAGAACGCGTGGAGAAACTCGTGCACATTTTCTTTAATGCGAAGAACTGCTCGACCGACGAGCTTGAGTTCTTAGACGAGTTCGTACCTGTCGAGGACGAAGATGATGCGGCCGACTGCAACCAGGACGACGACTTCATCTACTACTAAGGGCGAGGTACAGTTGCAGTAGTGCGGTGAAGATTGCACAGTAGGTTGGCGTTAATCATGGTGGTAATGAAGAACGTTCGCTGAAATGACCTGTGGTTTATACCTTATTCCACGTGCTCGTAGGTGGGATGTGGTATATTCCAAATCCCATTTATTCTGTCCCAAGGCCCCGCGAACACTGACCAGCAGCTCCTTGCTGGAGTAGCATGGAGCTCACTCAGTTGTATCAACATCCAGTGGTGGCTGGATATCGTCCTGCTGACTCTACCCTTGCACTGCAAGTTGCAGTAGGCAGCCTGTGTCGATGGGTACACTTTTGAAGAGCTCGATCTCACCCTCGAGACCATCGATCATTTGACGTCTGGACCGGGGTAACGCACTCCACGCCCTGAACAAAAACCTACTCGCCATGGTCTCCGCCTATGTGTGGGTCATTATCGGAGCTGGGGCACTGTTCGTGGCGTACATCGCCTTCACGCTCATCAAAATGTACCTGGACGACCGAGAGCGGAGGCAGCGCGAGGCGGAGGGTGACGGCCCCTACAGCAGCAGCAGCGACAACGAGAACGGGTATCTCGGACTCAGCGCATTCCGTGACAGCAAAGGCAACGACGCTGGTGGGCTCGAATTCGTGCGGGAAGGAGTCGACAAAGGAGGCGTCAACAGCGCGGCGGCCTTAGCGTAGACGGAAGGCGATGGCGAGTGCCAAGAAGCAGGGGCAGAGAGCGTCACCCCAGGACGAGAGTATAGCTGATGTAATGGATACATGCATTTCTATTGAAAGTCTATGTTGTGTCTGGCTTGCGCTGGGAAGTGTTGTTTTAGGTGTCGTCTCTCTTGAGGCCGACGGTCTCAGTATCTGGAATAAGCGGTGGCGCGAGCGCCGGTCTCCGCTGCAATCTCCATCGCGACGGCCACCATCACGGCGACGGCTATGACGAGCCCGGCCGTCGTCTCCACGCCGCCGCTCCACAGTATCTCGTCGGCACGATCCTCGTCGTCGGTCTGCTCCTCGTCGCGTTGCGCGTCGTGCCATCGGATGCTGCTGCCAGTGTCCACGGGTCTCCAGCCGCTGACCCAGCAGTAGGCCACCACCGCGATGTTCAAGCTGAGGCCCAGCGCAAGCTCAGCGCCCCAGCTCTCCATGGCCTCGCTAGCTCCGCCGCTCTCTCACAATGGAGCAGCAAGCACAACACGATGCCGAAGTCTGAAACCGCTCAAACACAAGAGCAGCGCAAGCGTTGGGTGTAACGGTCCTCATTCGGATACAACCTGGCTAGCAGTACGTACAGCAGTTAGTTGAGGTGAGTGCTCAAAGCTCAAAGTGCAAGAAGCTCAAGGTGGCTGCCTGCTGGAAGATCGCCATGCCGTTAAACGATCCCACGTGCTTGAAGACGAAAGCGCGGTAAGACTCTGCATGTATTCATTATTCACTATACAGTTGTGCGTCGCGTGGCTCTGTTCGCGTCGGAGATCTGCTCAATGAGCAGTCCTCACGCCCGGGCGACTCGACTCATGCTGGCCGCGGTGGCCTCCACCTCCGCTGCAACGGCCGCTGTGACGGCCACTGCAAGCACGACGCCGCCTGCGAGTTGCAGGTCCTCCCCGCATAATCCGCTGCTGAAGTGGCCCGGGAACGCCGCGTAGAGGAACGAAGCATGGCCGTTGGGGCTCGCTGCTGCTCTCCTTGTGTCGCTTGAGATCCGCAGCCCAGTGCTCGATGGCGCACCCCGCAGCCAGCACAGCAACAGCACTGCCGCGTTGACGCAGAGGATCAGCGCGATGTCGACCAGCCAGTCGTTCGCCATGTCGAGAGAAACTCTGATTGTGAGAAGAGATGCGGAAGACACTGTACCACGCGCGACGAGCGAGCGAGCGCGTGGCGATGTGGCACACGAGGCGACGTCCGAATGGAGACCGATGAGGAAGCAAGGCGGCACATGCTGGTGCATTTATGAAGCCCACGGTGGGCATGATACACTCGCTACGACACTAGCAATTGAACGCTCTCAGTCACCGCCTCCTCCGTCTCCGCCTCCATCGCCACCTCCGTCTCCTCCTCCGCCGTCTCCATCGCCGTGGCCATCGCTGTGGCCATCGCCGTGACCATTGCCGTGGCCACCTCCATGACCGCCGTGGTTTCCACAGGCACCACCATCGAAGCCAGACTCACCGCTGGCGTAGTCGCCACCATCACCACGGCGCCGTCTTCGAGCTGCTCGCGCTTTTCGCGAATCCCGCATGCAAGCCACCGCGAAGCCGAACACGAGACCGCCGACGAAGCACTCGCTCCGAAGGCCCCAGTGATCCATTGTGGTCCGCAAACCTCTCCTCTCTGGTGTGAACGTTGGAAAATGGCTGCAACTGCATTGCAAGCAAGCTCTCTAGCAGATAATTTCGCCACGACAACAGCGAAATGGGCAGCAGATTCTACCGCAGGCAACAGCAAGAATCTCACAGCATAAGCGTCGCTGACAGTGACAAAATTTGGCAATGAACATTGCCAAATTTTGTCTGTCCGTGGACTGAAACGCGGTACTTAAGTATAGTCGCTTTATACAGCTAAGGCCACGCCCGTAGCTATTGAAAATGCTTGCACGGGTGCGTCTATGTTATCGGGTCAAAAGAGGTGGAAAGGAAGAGGAAAAGGGCCGCCTGAATAGCAATTGCAACGCCGCGCTTCATTTCTCACTCGTGCTTCGGTTTGCTGCTCGAGCCGGTCGCAGTCGTCTCTAGAGCTGGCGTTTTCTCGTCGTCCACGTCCGAGCACTTGTCCTGGATATCTTCCGCCAAGCCCTTGCGGATCAGCGTGTAGCCCATGACGAGGAACAGGCCGTACCAGTACACGTGCAGCACAAACAGCATGCAGAGCAGCGCGTTGCCCGGGTGCAGGAAGATCCCAACGACGTGCGGGTTGGCTTCGGGGATCACGAAGATGGCGTTGTAGATCAGGTGGAACGGATACACGTACAGGCGAGTGTAGCCCCACGAGACCAGGAGCACGACGTACATGGCCACGATCAGCGGCGTGTTGCCCGTGTCCACCACCGACTTGATGGCGTCTATGGTTGACACACGCACGTAAACGTAACACCGCGAAACAACGTGAGTCATCGTGAGTTTTCACAGCAGGAGATCACAATCAGTCTTCTTACAGCCAGTAACGTCGCCGATGTCGTGGGTGAAGGTCACGAGCGCTCCCATGGCGCAGTAGTTGGCAAGGTACGATCCTCCGATGAGGATGATCGTCACCAAATGGTGCAGCAGCATCTCGATGAAGTCGTTGCGGATCGGGGAGAACAGCAGCATGAACAATAGGCTGTGGAAATGGTAGCCAAGCTGCACAAAGTAGTAGTACTTGAGCGCGAGGCCCGGGGCTTCGTGCAGGATCAAGTAGGCTTCGCGGATCACACCCTTGCCTCCAAGCACCGGCGGGAACCACTTCTCGTCGCGCATAACGTAGTATCCAGCCACGGTGATGACAGCGAACCATCTAAACAAGGCAGCAACAGAGAGAAAGCGAGATGACCGCGATTTAGTCCAATGAACCCTCCGACCTTCAGAGACGAGGCGGCCGGCACTCACGTGAACTTGAAGAGCACAGTGGCGAAGCGCTCGACGCGGTCTTCGTGCGTTTGCTTGGCCGGGGACAGCACGCGGCGGCCGATGGGCTTGGCCACCGCCAGGAAGGCGAAGCGCAGCGCGATGATGAGGAGCGCGAAGCCGATGCCGATGAGCCACTCGCTGATATGCGGCATGTCCGGGTTCGTCTGGAACTCGGGGATGGCGGCGCGCATCTGCGCCACGCCGAAGAGCTCGGCCAGCACGATGGGCACGAGCGTGAGCGTGAGCGCCACCAGCACGTACTCCTTGGCGCTCAGCAGCACCTTCATCTCCGTGGCGGCCATGGCTGCTCGACGGTCGGTCGCTGCTTGACGATCAGGGGGGCAGGATGGGATATGTTGGTGAGCAACCGCTCTTTTGTATCGGACCAAAATTATCAGATCTGGAATCTGTCTGATGACGAGACCCAATTATATAGCATACTTGTGTGGTCCACACAATTAGCGACCATGCTTGTGCGTCAACTATCGTTTGCGGCAATGCAGCCGTCATCGTCACTACTGTAGGAACCATAATGGCCAGCCAGCCTAGCGGCAACAGTACAACGGGCTCCGTACATTTATGTATGCGAAAATGCAGTCTCAGTCGTCCTTGGATTTGACGCGGGGGGGCGTGACGCTGGCTTCCTCGGCTTCTTCCTCCTCGTCCTCGGGGCCCTCCACCTTGTGCTGGATGTCTTCAGCCACGCCCTTGTTCACGAGCGCGTAGCCCATCACCAGGAACAGGAAGTACCAGTACACGTGCAGTACAACGAGCATGCATAGCATGGCGTTCATCGGGTGCACGAACGCGCCGACGATGCCCGGGTGCTTCTGCGGCAGCTCGATCATCGAGCTGTAGATGAGGTGGCACGGGAACACGAACAGCCGCGTGTACGCCCACGACACCAGGAGCACCACGTACATGAACACCACCAAGGGCGTGTTGCCGGTGTCCACGATCGACTTGATGCCATCTATTCGCAAGCAAAATGCACAACAGTTTCAGAGATTAGTTCACCGTTGCACCAAGCAAATAATCCTCACAGTGCACGTACATCCAGTAATGTCGCCAATGTCATGCGTAAATACCACGAGCGCACCAAACGCCGTGTAGTTGGCTAGGTACGACCCGCCGATCAGAATAATGGTGGCGACGTGGTGCAGCAGCATCTCGATAAAATCGTTGCGGATCGGCGAGAAGAAGACCATGAAGAGCAAGCTGTGCAGGTGGTATCCGAGCTGCACCATGAAGTAGTACTTGAGCGCGCTGGACGGCGCGTCGGGCAGCACCTCAAACGTCTTCACCACTTCGCCCTTGCCGCCGAGTGACGGCGGGAACCACGGCTCGTGCTGCATCACCTTGAAACCCACAGCGGTGATCACCACAAAGTACCTGGTCAACAGCAAGCACCAACAAATTACTACAATGACGCTCACGCAATAAACGCCACAGCACAAACACTTGCACTCACAGAAGCTTGAACAGCACCGTCGTGAAGCGGTGCACGCGGTCCTCAATTACGCGCTTCTTGGGCGAGAGCACGACGCGCGCAAGGGGCGCAAAGGCTTGCCCAGCGACGAAGCGCGCAGCGATGAGCAGCAGCGACACGGCACCACCGATCAGCAGGTCTGGGAGCTGAGGCATGCCCGGCGTGCCGTCGTGGAAGGCGCGGTTGTTGCTGCGCGTGTCCGAGACGCCGAAGAGCTCGAGCAGCAGGATGGGCACCAGCGTGAGCGTCATGGCCACCAAAACGTACTCCTTGGCGCTGAGCGCGACCTTCATCTCCGTCGACATTGTTGCTGCAGCCAAGGCGGGGGGCGGGGCCAGGGAAGGGGGCGGAGGATTCACGCGCTTGAGCTTGTCTCTATAGTATGATAGCTGCTGCGCGAATGGCGCCGATGGTATCAGAGCGATGCCACCATCCCGTTATGTATCCATCCCCGCCTATGTGCGGTTGGTGTGGCGCACATAAGCGCGTACCGAAACACGGGTACAATCTCGGAGGACCCACCTGCTCGATCAATGACGATCCACATGTTGCATGTCAACGTCGACGAAGGTTCCACTTCGTCTGTGCGTCTGTCACTGGCACCACCAAGTCAGTTCAGGGTCAGTCGTCATTTTGCCTTCTTCGGTCGCCACATGACCCTAACGGAGCTGCCCGAGGACGTCGCCGCATTGCAGGCGGGGCGGAAGCAGCGCGCCGGCCGCAAGCGCCCGAGAAGCGCCAGCGGCCGTGGCGACATCAAGGAGCAGGTCGTTGCGGAACTCGACCGAGCGCCGCGTCCCCGCGGGGAGGACGCACGTGTACCGATCCCGCCCATCCGAGTGGACAAGGACCTCCTGCTGCAAGTGGTGCGCGTCAAGGTGAAGACGCTGATCCGCAACGCCAAGCTGCGCGAGCAGGGGCTGGAGCAGCAACCGGGCAAGACGCACGACCCGCAGTGCACCGCCGAGAGACTTGAGCGCCTGGTGCCAGTCATCGAGCAGCGCTGGCTGCAGGATCTCATGAAGGGTGACGAGCCCCGGTACGGCTTCGACGAGGTCGTCAAGGTCTTTCAGGACATTGTTCACAGCGACTCGAGCAGATCCATCGACTCGAATTCCGGAGATGCTGCCAGTCAACAGAAGCTCTAGACAGCGACTTGACAGTGGACCCTACCAGGAAACTTGATCAAAAATTAAAGGTGATCACCTGTTCCCATTAAGTCAGACGAGTACTGTAGGTAGGTAGGAAGGTTGTGATCAATGGTGCTTGTTGAGAAGCACGATGGGTTCACCAAAACTTGATCTCCTATCTAGGGCTGGATGGCAACAACTAGACGGCGACGGTTGCATGTACGGTGTTGCCTAGCAGACCGAGTGCGGGAGCTCCTCGCCCGTGACTCCAGCCAGCACGTTGTCCACAGCGATCTGCGCCATCACCTGGCGGGTCTTGGTCGAGGCAGACCCCACGTGAGGCAGCACGATGCAGTTCTCAAGCGAGAACAGTGGGTGCGACGGAGGCAGCGGCTCGGGAGTTGTCGCATCCAAGCCGGCAGCCGCGATCTGCTTGTTCTTGAGCGCCTCCACGAGCGCGTCTTGGTCCACCAACTCGCCTCGACCAGTGTTGATCACGTACTCGACGGAGCCCGGCTCGCCACCGAGCGACTTGGCCACCTCGGGCTTCTCGCGAGGTCCCGTGTAGAGGATCTTGCAGTTGAAACCATTCTTGCGTAGGTTGCACCGATGCGCCCGAGCCCCACAACGCCCACGGTGCTGCCCGTGACGTCGGTGCCGCAGTACTGGAACGGCTGCCAGACTCCCCACTCTCCGTTCTTGGCGCTCGCAGCGCACTCGAGGATCCGACGCTTAGCTGCAAAAGTCAGCGCTACCGCAGTCTCTGCTACAGCTACGTCCAGCACGCCAGGGGTGTGTCCCACGTGAATCTTACGCGCTCGGCAGGCCTCGACGTCGATGTGGTTGTAGCCCACGGACGTGGTCGAGACCACACGCAGCGAAGGGCCCGCAGCGTCGAGCAGCTCCTCGTCAATCGTATCCGTGTACAGGCAGAAGACCCCCGAGCACCCCTTCACACGCTTGAGCAGCTCCTCGCGCGAGATGCACGTGTCTTCAGACTCGAAGGCATCGATTTCAACGGCAGCACCAGAGTTGGCAATGCGCTGACGCATTAAATCTACAGTTGAAGAAACCCGAGTCAAGCTGTTAGTGTAGGTCATTGCATTCTACTAAGTAAACAGCATTGCGTCCATCCCACCGATCGCATACGGCCAGTTGCGTGTGAAGAAAACCTTGCGGGGGGGCAGTCGACGACATTGGTGTCGGGGGCTTTGAGGTACTTACCAATCGAAATGAGCCGGAATCGATGCTTGTCAAACGATCTTCAAATCCCTATTTCTGCCAATCCTCTGTCGACGCCATTCCAGACCCCACGTTCAATGTGTCGCCATGAGCTCCGCAGCGCCCCGCAAGGTCTTTTTCTCTCGGAATGTGCCCTACGCCATCGGTAAGACGTCTACGGCCCCGACATCTACGATCAGTTCACTCACCTGGACACCCTGTTTGGTTCAGAGCAATTCCGGCAGCGCCTGGCCAAAGCTGGAGTCGCCAACTCCATCGCGGTGGAGTCTTTCGCCTCTGAGGAGAGCTGCATCTCCCGAGAGGAGCTGCTCCAGCGAGTGAAAGGATGCTCGGGGCTGTTCTGCCTGCTGACGGACAAAGTGGACGCGGAAGTGCTGGATGCTGCGGGGCCGTCCCTTCGAGTCGTGTCCACCATGTCGGTGGGCTACAACCACATCGACGTCGAGGCCTGCCGAGCGCGTAAGATTCACGTGGGACACACCCCTGGCGTGCTGGACGTAGCTGTAGCAGAGACTGCGGTAGCGCTGACTTTTGCAGCTAAGCGTCGGATCCTCGAGTGCGCTGCGAGCGCCAAGGACGGAGAGTGGGGAGTCTGGCAGCCGTTCCAGTACTGCGGCACCGACGTCACGGGCAGCACCGTGGGCGTTGTGGGGCTCGGGCGCATCGGTGCAACCTACGCTGGTATGCTCAAGAATGGTTTCAACTGCAAGATCCTCTACACGGGACCTCGCGAGAAGCCCGAGGTGGCCAAGTCGCTCGGTGGCGAGCCGGGCTCCGTCGAGTACGTGGACATGGAGACGCTGCTGCGTGAAAGCGACATTGTGAGTCTCCACCAGCTGCTGACCGAGGCAACTCGCGGCAGTATTGGTGGAAAGGAGCTCCAACTCATGAAGTCTAGCGCTGTGTTGATCAACACTGGTCGAGGCGAGTTGGTGGACCAAGACGCGCTCGTGGGGGCGCTCAAGGGCAAGGCAATCGCGGCTGCTGGCTTGGACGTGACCACCCCTGAACCGCTCTCTCCTACTCACCCACTGTTCTCGCTCGACAATTGCGTCGTGATGCCGCACATTGGCTCAGCCACGGTCAAAACTCGCCAAGCCATGGCTGATATCGCCGTTGCTAATCTCGCTGCTGGCGTTCTTGACGATGAGCTGCCACACGGGGTGTGCTAGTTGGTGGATGCTCACAGATAATGACGTATCATCGATTGGTGCGTGCCAAGATTGACTCCAACTACATTTATATCTTCCGTGAGTCGAGTCTACATAACTCTGAAGCCACGTTAGCTGGTAAGTAAGGTCATTCACATTTAAAGGGGTTAATCACTGGCGTGTTCGCGTTTTTGTTATCCCTGCAGCATCTTACGGCATCACTAGGTCGTCCGCGTCAAGCACACACATCACTGGCACCTACTGGGGAAAGCTACCAGTAGCAGATCCACCAACAGATCCGCCAAAGCCGCCCATGGAGCCGCCGAATCCGCCCATGGAGCCGCCAAAGTTGCCACTGCCACCAGCGCCGCCGCCGGTGACAGAGTTGCTCGTGGCCACACCACCGTTCGCAGTCAGCGTAGCCGCCGTCTCGACCTCCTGGTTCGCTGACATGTTCACCGCGACCGAAATCCACGTGAACAGACCGTCCGCCACCGAGTCGCCCAGCAGAGCGTACTCGACGATGGGAGGGTCGTATCCGTCCGCCGCGGCCGCCTGCAGCCACATGTCGTCCTCGTTGAGCGTGATCTCCTGCGTGTTGGTGACGTACGTGTCTTGCTCGTTCACGGTCGTGATGAGGTCTTGGTCGAAGAAGAACTGGCCGACGTGAGCGATGGAGCTGCCGGAGTACGTTCCGTTCGCCAGCACCGTGCCGTTGTAGTTCCCGATCATGTGCAGGTGCTCGACGTAGTGTCCGGGGAAGACTGTCAGCATCTGGGCCACGCCATCGCTGTCCGTCGCCGCAATGCCGCGGCAAAAGGTGGCGTTGATGTTGGAGGCGTCGCTACTGTCTCCGTTACCGTCGGCCACCACGCTAGAGTACACGCCCGTGGCGTTCGCGTGCCAGAAGTCCACGTACATGTCGGTCACGGGCTCGCACGTGCTCACGTCGATCACTTGCAGGTCGATGTACATGTCGATGCCGGGCTGGTCCTCGCGCATATCCGAGCGGATGTACTCGCCGGAGACGTAGTACGGTCCGTATGTGACCTCGGGCTCCAGCACACACGACACTTCGTCGCCGAACAGCACGCTGGACGAGGTGTCGGCCGTAACACCCGTGAGGCTGGATTCGTGGTTCGTGGCCACGACCGTGTCGACGTCGAGACGGCGCTGGCGACGCTCACGACGCAGGTTCTCGACGGCTTCGGTGCGGCGGGCGATGGCGCGTTGCTGGAGCTTGCGCATGGACTCGGTGTCGGCGCACTCACCGAGCGCGTGCTTGGCGTTGGCGACGAAGAGCTTGCGCTGGTCGTTGGAGAGCGCGCGGCGAGTGGCCATTTGGTGGGCCAATACGGTGTCGGGGAGAGCGCAAGCGGCGATGGCGGCGACGAGGATGGAGAGAGTCTTGAGCATGG
>JAIKVJ010005964.1:0-10200 GCA_024679225.1 Phytophthora pisi
GACTGTAGCCACTTGTGCGTGTAACCCCGTTACAGATACGTTTGGGTCGATGGAAATTCAATTAGCGTCTATGGAAAAGAAAGCGATAGGGCTAAGTCAGCTATGACTAAAAGGGTGAATTGGCAACTCACTCTTCAATCATTTATCAATACGGTCAGAGCAAAAGGTCTTGAGGTAGAAATAATAGGTAAGAAGGACGAGGAAATTGACGTCAAGGAATTCAAACCAGTTGATGGAGAAGCGAGACATGGAGCAATGAGTGGTATCGATGAAGATATGGATCAAAAGCTGAACAACGCGGACAATGATGCTAAAAGGATATTGACTGATTACTACACGCTACTTCAATCGAAGAATATTGCCATCCCTTTCAGACTAATACCAATTATTTATACAGAGAAAAAGGGAGTCAAACCTCATTCAACATATTATTTTGGTCAGCCAACTGAATCCAAACCTTTAAATATCATGACGCTAGATAGATATAAAAAGCATAAGCAAGTATCTGGTGAAGCTTTGAAGGGTTTGATGAGAACTATCATGTGGATGGATACCTTTACATCACTACTCAACTGGATGGAGGATATATACCGATACCTTATGGATATTGAATATCCATTCCCATCAAATGAAGAAGAAGAAGCTAAATTACTTGAAGAAAAGGAACAGAACGAGAAAATGCGTAAAAATCTTGACGAGAACCTCAAAATGCTGAATAATGCGATTCTTAAGTCAGCTTATGATATCAGGCGACAGAGTATTGAGCAATATGAACATGATGATAATTTGCAAAAGCTTCACGATGACTCGGAGGCAGCTTTTCAGACGTATCTTGAGGCTCAAAATCGCCATGAAGAAGCAAAGAAACTTGTGAGAGGATCAAACTCAAAGGCAGCAAGATCAGCCCTAAAAGCAGCTACAGCAGCGATGCGAGCTACAAAGACTGTATTCCAAACGAAGTCGAAGATATATTCTGACGCGAGGCAAGTTTCTGGCAATGGTATCGAGCCCAAACTACAGGGACGTGGTCTTAGAGGAGCTGGTGTTGCCCCATTGGAAGGTGTCGTCCGTCGCGGAAGAACCTACAATCTCAATGAGATTCAAGGATTAGCAACACCATCAGCATACACCTATAAGCAGCTTGGAAGCAAGTACATTCGCATTCCCGACCTTGATGCTAAGACCCTGGTGATTGTGCAGCCAAACCGACGCAAATGTGGGCCGAAGTGTGAAATTAGTGATAGGCTTCAATCGATGAATAAAACGTTAGTCTATAAGCAGCATATCGATCAAGCTGCTTACGATAAGCTTACTATTGATGATAAAAAGCTCTTCAAGGAGATCCTTGCGATCACTCATCTTCAGTACAATTTTCATGATAAGCTCACGGACCCATTAGAGACACTTCGAGCTGAGTATGATAAGTTGAAAGGAGAGATGGAGTTAGGGAATGACAATCCAAGCATCATCAAGCAGCTAAAGTCTCTCACAGTAGATATGTACAGCAATCAACTAATTGGTGATAATGAGTTTAAGGAAATTATCACACGTCTATTATAAATCTTAAATCATGAGGATCCCGCTTTTATTTATCTGGTACGCGACAGTTTTATATATTATACTATAAACATGTTCTTCTTCAACCCACGCATTATTTCCAGTTCAGGTGGTAGCTACGGTGATAACGCCGATCTCAATATTGCTGAGCTTAAAGCCATCATGAAGAATCTTATCATCCATGATCGCCCCCAGAAGACTCAGGCAGCTGTTTGGGCTACTGACCTTGATAAGTCTATCAGGAAGGTGGATGCATCGACTCAGACAGAGGGCGGTCGCGTATGGGCTTACCAACCCAAGAAAAGAGCCCTTCGGGCTCCAGGCGGGGGCTTTGCCCCGCGCCAAAAAAAGATTAAGACTTTTGCTATCTAAGCAATACCGCTTCGCACAAGTTTCTTAGCATAGCCTCGATACACGCTGATTTTTTATCGCTTATGCTCACCTCGAGTATGGCTGACTCACCATCAGGGCTTTGGGTTGGTAGAAACACAGAATCGCCAAGAACGACAATTTTATCAGCTCGTAAAAGCGTAGATCCAACGATCTGACTTGGTTCATCGGTAGATAAATTGGTTTTTAAATCTTTACTTGGTATGCAACCCATGGTTATATAATTACCATAGATATTTTTTCGATAGGAAATCGGCACTAGGGCGGATAATCAACTTTGTGGCGTAGATAGTATCTCCTACGGCGCTCGGGGTCGTTATGATCTAAGTGAGAGTAGGCTTTTAAGGGGGTTTGATCGCGATATTGCTGGTATCGTTTATCACCGAAATCAATCTTCTTCAATCCTGTAGGTGTTTTCACAACAACGCGATATTTTTTTGTAGCCACTGGGCTGATTTCCCAGGATTCGATCCTCATGATTGTTCTATATTCAGCAATAGCTTATGGAGCAAGCAAACCATTTTTGAGTAATCAACGCTATATTGGATTCCCTCAGTGTCAAGCTCAGGGTCTTCGATTCGCATATTCTCGTTCGGAGTGAAGTTTATACAATGAGGCAGTCCAACCCGAAGCAAATCCTGAGCTTTGTATCCCAGCTGAAGGGGGACAGTATTCTCGTCGGATTTGCACCTGAAAAGCAACGGCTCTACCTTAAGCATCGAATCAGCGATATCATCCCTCAGTTCAGTGAAGTCTTTCTTGATCCGTGCATCAGATGTGGTATATACACCAGCACTGGCCAGAATTGCACCTGTAGCACCGATAGCAACAGCTATCGAAGACAAAGGACCGATAGTCGATATAAGGCCGCCGGATCGTAAGAAATACGCTACGCCTGCACCACCAGCGTCAATGGTTGAGCTAACAGAATTAGCTACTTGGAGGCCGTATGATGGAGTTGTGGTTGCTATGCCAACGCGCCCTGCGTTGGTCCCTCCCAAAATTGTTAGACGCGTGGCGTTTCCCGTCCCGAGCTGATGATTATTGCTTGTAAAAGACCCAAAGAAGACAGGATTAGTATTCGTTCCATTCGACCCATTATGTATTTCCAGAACAGCTCTAACAGGGGTTGCATTCGATCCATACCAGTCTTGAACAATTGAATATGATCCATCTAACCATGTAGTTGAGTTGCCTTGTATTGAGAGCCAACTCGTTTGATTTGCAAACGGAGTTCCGATGGTTTGGCCAGAGACCAAATAGATGCTATCAGCATTAATGGTTCCTCCAACCCCGAGACCACCACCTATAACTAACGATCCAGTTGTCTGAGATGTTGAGCTAATATTTCCATCAAACTGAACTTGGCCTGAGCCGACCCAAAGCGCATATGGATTTGTGATTGTCTGATTGGTTCCAGCTATAGGAGCACCTGATATATAAACGGTAGCCGCTTTAGTAGTTGTTATACCTGTATTAGTAGCCGATAGCACACACTGTCCAAATGAATTAAAAACAGCACTTGAAACGACGGATGTTGCAGCGGATGACGAATTTGTGTAGGTAGCTGTAATTGTTGCAAGCTGGCAGCCAGTTGTAGTCCAACTCGATAACGAATTTGAGCCTCCGATATAGAGATTTTTATTAATACCAACGCCGCCAGAAACAATCAGAGCTCCATTCGATGGCGATGAAGAGAAAGTCGAATTCGTTAATGAAACAATGCCAGACGCGCTCATTGTAGTAGCTCCGGATATCGACCCAGACAGCGTAAGGGATGTTAGATTACCTAATGACGTGATATTAGGTTGTGCCGCTGTCTGTAGAGTTCCTGTCAGCGATGATGCTGATAGAGAATTAATTCCACTGATATCTTTAGTTGAGTTGAGAACGAGTGATTTGGAAATATCAGCTGTGCCTGGGGTGATATTAAGGCAATAACTCGGAGTAGCTGTTATTGTGGATCCATTCACTGTCAGACTACTACATGAGAGCGCGCCGATACCGCTGATATTTCCACCCGTTCCAGGAACCAATGCAATCCCCGGAGTTGCAACCCCTTGAGTAATTCCTGTAAGGTAAGTTAAACGATAATCGTTCTTACTGAGATACAACGTCTGTGCATAATCATATGTGAGATAGCCACTGGCATCCAGCGTCAGATAGAATGCGGGGTTATAAATCGGTGATTGGAAAATTGGTTGCGGATATGAAAAACCTGAACTCATTTTGTTTTATCCTATATAGATAAAACGATTTTAGTCATGAGCGCTATTCCTGACTTTGGTGGTTCTCTACCGAAAAAATACAAGTCAGCCTCAATGGGCGACATCCCTGCGCTTGATATTAAAAAGTTGTTTAGAATGATTGTACTTGGTCCATCGTTCAGTGGGAAGAACAACCTTTGTTCGTTTATTCTAAAGCATTCGCCTCACGTATTTGCTCATCTAACGATTCTTGCCCGTAATCCGAATCAAGAGTTATACGAATTCCTTCGCGATAAGTTGGATGGTTTCATTACCTTCGCTGATCCTGATGCCCCTCCAAGCGTTGATCAAGTTCGTCATACCCCAATCAGTTCTAATAAACCTGAGCTCATCATCATAGACGATTACAGCAACGATAAGCTACTTCAGAAGAATCTGTTCTCACACTACTTCACAAGAGGAAGACACTTCAAATTAAGCACCATATTCCTAAGCCACAGCTACTTTGCTACCGATAAGATGATTCGCTTGAATTCAGAGTATGTAGCGATCCTAAAAGCGAATTCGAAGCGGGATTTACAAATGGTTGTTCGTGATTTCAATATCAAGGGAGTTGATGATCGATCAATCGTCTATTACTACAACAAAGCCACGGAGCGCAAAGGTCAAATGTTGTTCATAGATTCAGTTAAAGGTCAAATCAGGTACAATTTCGATGGACCAATCACGATCGATAGCTAATTCCAATTTATTGATCAGAATTATGGTTAGAATCATATACTAATCAATATGGCAAGCTTTCTGAAACTCGACTCAACAAATCTTATTCAAGATGGATATGATTCAACTTGGAAGTACTCATTTCCTGGTAGTGCTGCTGACTTCCGTGATGTAGTCTGCGCTGTGCAAAGCATTAGCATGTACAATTCCGAATATAATATCGATTCGTTTCAGTTTCAGAACACTACATTCAAAATCGAAGTACCTACATCTGCTACAACAAGCATCGTAAGTGTTAATCTCGCGGATGGTATTTACACATACGCTGATATCAATCGATCCATTCAGACTGCTCTCGTCAATGCTGGAGCTTACTTAATCAATCCGTCAGGCGAAAATGTTTTCTATTTACAATTATCTGAAAATAGCGAATATTACGCCGCTCAGTTTGATTTCTCTCCAACTCCAACAACTTTACCTACCGCTGGTGGTACTTGGACAAGACCTGCTGCTGGATTGTACTCTACTGGTGGAACTGGATTGCCGACTACTACACGTGTTCCGTGTATAATTATTGATAATTCTGAGTTTGGATCAGTACTAGGCCTTAGTACTGGTACTTACCCATCAGCCTCAGCGACGGTTGCAAGTGCTCAGCTATCTAATATCATCCCTCAGATTCATCCTACATCATCATACATCGTTCGTTGCGATTTGATTAAAAATGAGTATGTTGCTTCGGGTGATATTCTCAGCGCATTCGATCGGGGTGATGCTCAGGTAGGTCAGTTAATTTCATATAAACCAAGTCAGTATGCTTGAATGAACTGCCATAACGGTTCTCGATCGACGATTACGATCAGTATCTACAACCAGAATGATCAAAAAGTCAAGTTTCGTGATACTTCAGTATCGATCATGCTCCTGTTGAGGTCAAAAAAATAAGTCGGCTAATGCTACCTTTTTTTCGCTTACAAACGAAATGATCCAGCTGCCATAGGCTTCTTCCGCTTAGCGCGAACAGCTGCCATACGATCTTTAGCTTCTTGCGATCCTTTAACAGGTCGCTTACCCTTAGCTACACCAACACCATATCGACGACGGACTTCACCGCGTACGGATTTGATAAGTGTTTCGTGTTCCGGCTTCGTTGCTTTGCTTAGTAGGTATCTCTCAGCTGCATCTACTCCATCCGTGAGTACCCCTTTTCTCTTTGCGTATCCAAGAGCATTTTTGGCCGCCTTCTTAACGTCAGCTACTGAGACACGGCCTCCTTCCTTATCACTATCGCTTTCAGATTCATAAACACCGATGCCTGTCATAGAACGGATGGCTGCTCTCGCTGGGATAGCCGCTTGAGGGGCCCCCAAAGCTGTTGCCAATGCTGGCACTGCTGCATTGGCTGCTTGGGTAAGAATGCCTGAGTCCTTAGCGAACTTGAAAGCCTTCTTGATGCCTCCCCAAATCTTACCCCAAATAGAGCCTCCTTGGGCCCTCTTGTAGCCCTTTTTGACTTCGTGTCGTGTGATATCAAGACGAACACCACGACCCGCCTTGCGCGCCTTGAGTGCCTTTTCAAAAGAAGCTGGATGGAGATGGATAACGGAGCCGCTACCCTTGAGTTCGTTTGCTGTCAGACTTAGCTTACCAGTCTTGAAAGCTTTGGTCAGCTTTGGAGCTGGTACATCGCTTGAAATAGTTAGTTCGCGATACATTATTGCTATATAGCTTGGAACAATTTTTATGCAAGAATTGTTAAATTCAGGTCTCTGAACCTATTGAGTAGATTCATCTTATTTTTCTGCTTGCAATATAACCAAAGCATACACCATATCCCGCAATAATCACCATAAGTACCTTGGAATTGTTTGGGATTGTACTTCCCGACTCCATACTTTGTTGGAGCTGCCTCACCCATACTGTCGAAGAACTCGTTATCATGAACACATGTCCAATGCCCTACATCCATATTAGGTTTTCGCAACAAAATCAGATATGAACCTTTCTTTGGGATCGGCTTTGTTATCTCACTTGACTCGAATATATCATCCAGATGTACATTCAACTGCTCTGCGAGTTCAATGAGATCATGGTCGCTGGTGATGGGCTTGATAAGGTGCGACATAATAATTTATTTTTCGCAAAGTATATTAGAAACCATATAGAATCAACGATGAGTGAAACTCAACTATCCGACCAGTATTTGTACCAGAGCTCGCTAAAGAGCGACCCGGAGATCAAGGTATCTTCCAGCAAGCGTACGCCTTTTGTTATTGACCTAAATCAGGGTTCGTATCAGAATGGTGTTATCACAATTGATGCTACGGCTCAGCTTAACGGCTCCGAAGGATTTGCTTCGCTTCGTGATGCATACATCATGCTTCCATACAAGGTCTCGATGAAGAATGGCGCTACGGCCCAAACTACTGCTGCTAATCGTCTATGTACTACCTTGAAATGTGGCAATTGGAATGTAATTGACTCGATGTCGCTCGAGCTAAATGGTAAGACCATTGTATCTATGGCTGACTACAAACTGTTCTGGAACAATGTTCGTGCTCAAACTGGATATAGTCCTCAGTATGTTGAAAAGCATGGAGCTGAGTCTTTCCTATTCCCTGATGCCGGTCAATCAGTACTTTACAGCGCAGCTGCTGCTACAGCTGGTGATGCGTACTCCAACAACACCGCATTCACCAGCTCGCTCGGAGTACAGGCTCAAGGTGGGGCAACTATCCCTAACGATGGCTTTGTTAAGCGATTACTATCGAACCCTCCTACTTCAGGTGCCGATTTCTCTACCAGTTGGCCCTCGGTTGGCGGTGCTTCTGCTTCTACTACCATTTCCAATCAAACCGCTCGTGGTGCCTTCGTTTCGGGTGTAGCTACTGCTAATGGAATTATGGGTACTTGGAACTATATGCTCAAGATCAAACTAACGGACTTGCACCCAATCTTCCGTGAGCTTGACCTCATGGCTAACCCTCAGATCCGTCTCCGTTTCCGTGTGAATCAGGGTACTGCTGTTGTCGCTGTGGATGCTTCTAAGAATATGTCGCTAACTTCTACTACTCTTGCCTCTGGTAATAGTTGCCCCATTATGGTCGCCAGCGCTGCTACAGGCAATCCTATGGCGAGTGTTTTAGCTACTTCCGCTGGTTTCAGTGTTTCGTGGGGAGCGGTTGTTAATGCACTTGAGCCCAATATTGATGGAACTTACATGCCTTTCACGACTGCTCGCCTCTATGTACCTTTTGTACATCTCGAGAACCCTCAGGCTATTATTTCGAAGCCTGTCAAGAAGGTTCGATACAATGACTGCTACGCTCAATGGTTTTACCAGCGTGCTGGTATCGGTAAGCAATCGACTCAGTTCAATGCTTCTTTCGACTTACAACTTTCGGCAAGCGTTAAGAATGCCAAATACGTAGTTGTACTTCCATTCGCTGAGCAGACAAGTAGTTTCGCAACCGCAGCGGTACAGGAATTCCAAAGCCCCTTCGATTCGGCTCCTTGGACGCTACAGCCAGGCTCGTCGATTCGCAACTTCAACGTCCGCATCGGTTCAACGCAGGTATTCGATATCAGTCATGACTATGATTTCCACCATTTCACTAACGAGATTGCTAAGATTGGAGCCATTAACGGTGATCTGACTCCTGAGCTTGTTAATGGACTACTTGACTATCAGACTTGGTCGCTATCTAACCGCATGCTTATCGCCGATGTCAGTCGCCTGACGGAGCGCGATGTACCTCAGTCGATTCAGATTCAGGGTACCAACGCTGGCTGTCAAGGTGTAAATCTATTGGTTCTTGTAATCAGTGAGCAAGAGCTAACGCTGGATCGCTTAACCGGCGAGATTTTAGATTTTACCACAGCTTAAGAACGAAATACGATTTATTGAAACAAAAAAAAATATTTTTTATTTAGTTAAGTTCCTTGAGTAGCTTAGGACACTTCTCAATCACGAATTCACTTTTACGGTGGTAATCGATATAGCCGGGATCCATTCGACTAATCTGCTTGAGAGTCTTACCACGAAACTTGCCCCAAGTCATCATATATGAGTTATCGTTAGAGAGAAACTTGGAGTGAAGAAAGATTTTGATATCCTCGCTAATGTTAAGAGTTGGTTGATTGTGCATCCATCGACAATAACCAGGGTCAGAAGTATATACTTCTTCGATTGGCTTGCCCTTGTATTTTCCAAATGTGAGTTCGAACGACATGTTATCTGTTGGGGGTATCTATATACATACCCCCTTTTAATTTTTTGAGAAAAAAATAAATTAATGAAGTAGCTTGCTTACCATTTACTATAGTCCGGACCCCACCACCCAAGGTCTTGCGGATATGGCATTGTCTTTATCCACTTCGAATGTTTTTCTTTATTACAGTGCTTTGCGAAGTTCCATCTTTCCATCGACGATCCACACAAGCAAGTAATTCTCTTATTCATCGGAGCTGAAAGTATTTTTTTCATCATTCCTTCACTGACTTCTGGTGAGAATTTTTCAATGGGAGGAAATTTCGAAAATGTGTGCATACCACAACGTTCTTGCAATGGTTTTCCTTTACACCTTAAGCCATTATCCAAAATGTAATTGCACATTCCTACTACTCGTAGTAATTATTATATACTTAATATTTTGTTTATCAGGATCGACTCGTTTTAGCCATTGAAATCTCTACCACAATCGAGCGGTCCTGAAACAATCCTAATATTAAGAGGACGCGTCCTTTCGCTATCAGGTGGTCGAGAGATTGCGTCGTTGAAACCACCGCCTGTTGGATCTCAGGGGTCGAGCGCCTATTAAACTACCCTAATATCGAAAAGGTGTTTCTAACGCTCTCATGTGGTTGAGAGGTTGCGTCGTTGAAATAGACAGCTGTTGTATTTCAGTAGTTTAGCACATCTAAACTACCCTAATATCGAAAAGACGTTTCTAACGCTCTCAGGTGGTCGAGAGGTTGCGTCGTTGAAATGGTACCTCACCTGAAAGATGGTTTCAGGAATGTTCTTGGTGGTAAATTACGGTAAGGAAAAAAAACTGCCGGCGTAATGTTCCATGACCCACTACTCACGGACACGGAAGGTTAGCCTGAGGTAAATATCACTGAGGAAACACACAACCAGGTGAACACTTACCAGCGTCACGAGGGTGAACCAGATCGACTTCCAATAGCTGTCGAAGGCAGCTTGAACCGGCCGCTCCAGAACGCGCACAATGGCAGCAGTCAGCAGCGTGTTCAGCAACGTGAGCGGCAGCAAAACATTCAAAGGATGAAGCTTGAAAATGGACTTGAAGTGGAAGAACGGCTT
>JAIKVJ010005965.1:0-10278 GCA_024679225.1 Phytophthora pisi
CTAAGACCGGTAAAGATCCTCTATCGTTTGAGTTATACCGGTTCTTATGCGAGCGGCTACTACACTCCCCATTCGAAGGACATGATTTTCGCGCGGACGTACATGATTGTTGCCTGGAATTTGATGTGTAGATCGGCGAATGCTTTTGGAATTCGTCATGCACACATGGAATGGAGCGGAGACGCGCTATGCGTCTATTTCGCGCATCAGAAGAACGATCAGGACGGAAGCAGACCTCGCGACCCGAGGCACATTTACGCCAACCCGCTCAGGCCGGCTTTATGCCCCGTGCTAGCTCTAGGTGTGTTCTGGGCTACATCTTCTTTCGAAGGTGGCGACCGCCTCTTTCCTGGTGGCAACCAGTATGAGCGCTTTCGCTAGTGTTTGCAGCGGCTGCTAGAAAGCGACGCTGTTGCCGATGAGCTTCGCAGACGTGGTGTGAATAAGGAGGAGTTGGGTACACATTAAATGCGCAAAGGAGCAGCGGCTTATTGTGCCTCTGGATCGACTGCCTGGCCGTCATCGACGTCCGTTCATCTACGAGCAGGATGGTCATTAGGTGGAGTGCAAAACACTTACCTTCGCTATGAGGCAGCTGGGGATATGCATGTCGGCAGAACTGTGTCAGGTCTCCCTCCGGATAGCCACGAATTTGCTACGTTACCGCCCCACTTTGGCGAGCGCGATGCTGACGTCGAGGCGGCAATTGAGTGCGTGTTTCCTGGGCTTCCTACACAGCTTTCCTACGTTGGCGAGTTCTGTCTGGCTTCGCTCGTTTACCACGCGCCGTATCTTCGATCCCATTTGAGCCGAGATCACCCGCCGTTTGAGTGTCCACTATTCCAGCACCCGAGCTTAATTTCCGGCCTATTGCCGAAGATATTTTGCACTGGTAATCGTCTACAAGCTACCGGTGTGCCTCCGCATGTAGCCTTTTTGGGCAAGATGAAGGCACTACTTGACGCAAGTCTGCAAACAATTGAACACATTGAAGCCACGCGATCGGCAACGGTGAAGGACATCATGCGCGAGCTGGAGAAGCGCGCTATTGGCGCTTGTACAGTGACATTCGATGGCCTAGACGCCGCGCTCAAACGCTGCCTCGACTCGGCCGGTGTAACCGAGCTCATCAACAAGCTGAACGACAGCTCACCAGCCACGCCTGTGCTGGAGAATGAAGCTGAGGACCCCTTCCTTCTTTTGGGAGGGACGATTCCGCCGGGTTCCGGCCGACTTCAAGCTTCCAGACTGCTCTGTAGCGATGCTGTGGGTCTTGTGGCTGTGCGGCAACGCCAACAAGAAGATACCCCCGCTGAGGGTGCTGGATGGACGTGACATACCGACTCGGAACCTGCAAAAGCGGCTTAGTGATGTACGCTATCTGATGACCATAGTTGAGGACAGAGCAAAGCGTACCGGACTGTGGCGTGCCCGTCAGAGCGTTGAGGACGCTGTTAAAACGTTCACTGCGTGCGCTGACAGTATCAACGTGCCGCAACACACGGCGACACTGCGGAGTCGTCGCGAGGACAGCTAAGCTGGACTACTGTGGTAGCGCTACACCGCAAACAGCGTAAGCAGAACAGTAACTGATTGGCCAGTTTGTTTTGCCTTCATCGCTCCAATTGGCCAATATCTACTCATTTACAAAAGTCCTGCCAATGTCCTGTGAAATCCGTCTAACAATCAATATTGCATATCTACTATAACTGTAGTTTCACAAACATTTACAGTTCTAGCACTGAATAAAATGCATATTTACAAACTCGGTTGTTGACACCCAGTTCGTCAACGTTCAGATGCCTCACTTATTGAGGGCGCCGAGGTATTTGTACAGCAGCCGCCCCAATGGGGGGGGTTCGCACCGGCAAATCTGCAGTAGGCTACTCAAGATTTGTTTTAGTTCGCAGTTCGTAAGAACTGTCGTTGGCGCCCCTGCTGATATTTGAGATAATGCAACATAAGATTTTATGTTGCATTATCGTTTAAGAGCCATTTGAAACAACAGCAAATGACAGTTGTACAGCAATTATATTAGTGGGTCTCAGTTCTGGCAGCAGCAAGATAGCGCTCTTACAAATCTTGAAGGATATGAACTGTGATTGGTTAAAACTCGGTTGCTATCTTGCTGCCGACCCCTTTCCATACTGCCACGATTTTGGTGCAGTATAGCGCCGGCAGCAGCAAGATGGATCCTACCTATTGCCGGACCGCCCCAGGAGCGACGGCAGCGGGAGCCGATGTTCCCCCGACGTATATGAGTCCTCCACAGGTGCATTCGTTAGATCCGATAGCATTGGGCTGCTGGGGTTGAGCGGATCGACCGCCGCGGGGTTAATCCGACCTCCACCGACCCCGTAGCAGTGAGTCCTCGCATCGAAAGCATGTGACAACTTGCCGCAGCACGCTGCTGGGCACCTATAACATGTATATATGTATGAGAGCACTATGTAGTTGAGCAATAGGCTAAATGAGCAAGAAGACCACGCATGAGGCATCTTGCTGCTGCCGAACTGCAAAGGGGGTCTCAGTTCGTTCCGTCTCTGATTGGGAGAAATTTGGAGGGTTTTCGGAGAGCGCTATCTTGCTGCTGCCAGAACTGAGACCCACTATTACTGCATAGCAGCGCAAATTCCGATTCATTACAGCTCAGAGCATGTTTTCGGCGATACAAATGTAAGCTAACCAGGCAGCAGCAATAATAAAGAGGGGTGATCAGTCAATCAATGTAATCTGTGAGGATCGACCGTATCGGGGCAGCAAGCGAGAAGGGTCGCCGTCGTATCGGTTGAGTTAGTTTAGACATGTGGCTGTCATGTCTACACGTACGATATCTACATGTACATGTCGGAAGCCACAGCAGCAGCAACGATAAATCGTCTTTGAGTAAAACAAAATTATCGCAATTGATTAATGGTAGTGAGTGCAGACTGTTTGTTGCGCGTCGACTTCGAAGCGAGGAGAGCTAAACGGCATGAAAATCAGTATAGCAATTCTACAAAATCAAGTTCCAGGCGTCACATTTGGACAAATAGCCCCAGCAAAATAAACACATTATACATTCCGAAGTTCAGCTTGGTAGCTTGAAGCTATGCAGTATGCAGCAAGAATAGCAGTAGTGTGCGTTCATGCAGATCCGCCACGGCAGATCGAGTAGCATAAGCAAATGGATGCATGGCACTTCCCAGTACAAAAATAGGAGCATGTGCTAAAATAACTTCTTCATGCAACGCTCTTCTACGGCACGCGTAGCGCTACTACATAGGACTACTAGTAGCAAATAAAGTTTTCTACCATGCAGGTTTTGGATTACAGTCTCTACCGAACTGCTAATACCGCGGGCCAAAGCCCGCAAACCAGTTTTCTCTCAAGATTGTCGTCAAAATGTTGAGATAGGTTCCCACTGGTAAACGCTACCTTTCGGATTGAGGTCTTCCGAAGCTGAAGAATCCCCTCGGAGATGCATGCAAGAGATGAAGAAGCAACAGGGACCGCGGCATGGATAGTGGTGATAAACACTTCATTTAATACTACCAGGTACTAGGATGGAAGCGGTGAAGCAGCAGACCATCGCTGTGAGCGACTGCAGCACTCGTTGGTCGCACCTACGTGAACCGCTGCACCAGCACCCGCGCGGCCAGCGGCGCCGCCGCACGCACCAGGGAACAGCAGTACCCGCGTCTCAGCGCACGCGACGAACTTGCCGTAGACGTCGCCGTATTTCGTACTCCGCAAAATGCAGCACCGTACTGGATGCGAAGGGGGGAATCTTCCTCTCTTTGTCTGCTTGGTCGAA
Source organism: Phytophthora pisi (assembly GCA_024679225.1). Lineage (NCBI taxonomy): Eukaryota > Oomycota > Peronosporomycetes > Peronosporales > Peronosporaceae > Phytophthora > Phytophthora pisi. Next base: position 3,797 of record JAIKVJ010005965.1, read on the forward strand.
CGCGTGACGTATTCCTTCATATACGCGGCTTCGCTGCGATTGTTACAAAGCACAAGCTCTCCTACCGTGTGTCATACCTTAGCGTGCCGCCATCGTTCCGTTCTGATGGCGAGCAAGAGCGAGCTTGTGCTTCGGTGCTGCCGCCGCAGCTCCGTCGTTATGGCCCACAAGCTTCTCCCCCTCGCCGATCTTGAGTTGCCTACTGAAGACTTTTGCAGTAGCGATTTTGCTACTGCAAATTCTCGGCTCGTCTGCCGTGTTCTTGAGTAGGCATGTATTGATTTAGGTTGGACTTTCTTGAGATCCTACTGAAGATTTACCGGTGCGAACCCCCCAATCCGTCCTTGGGCTCGCTCTTGAACCCTAGCACAAACACGGGGTGACCAGCAAGGCATCGTAGGATTACTGTGCGCGTGTCCGGAGCGGCTGCATATCCACGACAGGCCCAGGGACGTACTTGCAATAGCGCATGGCGCGTTGCTTCGTTAACACGTTCTATTTCAGAGCGAGGTCGACGAAAACCGCGGCAATCGGGAAGGAGACCCGTGACCTTCCAAGGCACAGCCGCCGCAGCAAGTCCAGCTAACTTCCAGCGGTACTTCACATCCCCAACGTACACCGTTTCTGCCGCGAGTAGCACGGAGTGCTCCGAGTTGTATCTCGACGACGACAGGACCAACATGTGTTTCGGAGGGCTCTACACTCTCTGGGCGCTGGGCATTGCCACCGATGGCGCAAGGAGAATATGAATATGTACCAGGCATGGAACCACATGGTACGATGTCGAGGAGCGCGAATATTTTGGCTTCCTCATCAAGTTCGAGAACCATGCTGATGTAGCTTGGTGACAGGACCACCAAACACGCAACAAATGCGTCCAAGAGCAAGTTAGATTTTGTGCCTTAAAACCTTGGGATCGTCCTCGGCAAGAACCATCAACCGTGTAATCAATACGTAGCTCACGTCTACCCCCTAGCAAGATTCAAACATGTGCGAGCCACTGTTGCGTCGCTATGGTCGGCGGGAGTCTGGTGGTGGGCTGGTGTTGAGCCAAGGTGCGAATCGGGATGGAGGCTGTCTGTGCGGTGGCAGTGAGCATGTGGGGGTGGGCGTGTCGCGACGTGGCGCTACGGGTTGCACCTTCGTTGGGTGCCAACGAGCCGTTGTTGCCGTCGCTACGGTCGTCGGGAGGCTCGATCTGCTGAGATTTAGCCCGGATAATTATCACCACCGGCCACAAATATATCAAACATTATCGCCACCGGCCCAACTTGAAGTTAGTAACGAATAAATAAATTTGATTGGTCTGTTATTTGAAGGTAAGACATTATAAAGGTCGAGGACGACCGGTTCGAGGACGAGTTCCTCCATGGTGTGCATTGTTAGCCTCACTTTTCTTCGAGCATAGAAACAGGCAAGGTAAATCTACACGAGCGGTTTGGAAGAGAGACAATCAAGAAACACGACGTGTTTGCCTCAGCTCCAGCCGCTACTAAGTTTCTCCGCGCATACGCCTTCAACGAGAACAAGTCCATCGTGCAGATAGGACATTCTGGTCGCAAGAATGCCTGGGGATGCAAGTCGGAGGCGTTCTGTGCTTGGGAGGTTTCTTTAAGTAAGAAGAGGCCGACGAAACGTGCCAACACGAAGCTCGCATTTTGTCCTGAGGGTGCCTGGTTCATCAGTTCGGCAGAGCTGATGCATTCGCCAAGCTGTGACTCTGTTGGTGAGGCGTCCGCTGAGATCCTGGCAACACTACCCGGGTTTAGAAGCGCCATTGTGAAAGGCCTAAGCAGCGCACGTGCTCGTGTGGCCTCGGCGTTGAAGGTGGTGGACAACGTGAACGTGGACGACCAACCCGCTTTACTATACAGAGCAATCGCCAAAGCAAAGAACATGATGACAGGAGATGATGGTAGCTACGCAAAACACCCAGCTTTCCTGCGGTCGTTTGAGCGGCTCAATCCTGGCTCCAGAGTGTGCTGCCAGCTGGATAGTATAGGCGTTTCTTCAGGTTGTTTCTGAGTTTCGGAGCGCTAGTGGCAGCTCAAGACAACTGGGTACCTGTGCTCGAATGCGACGGTACACACATGAAGAATGAACAGCATAATGGGGTGTGCTTGTTGGTCATCGGTAAGGATGGTAACTGGGCCAACATTCCTGTTGCGATCGCATTTGTCCACAAAGAGACAGCTGAGAACTTCGAATGGTTCTTTGCTAATTGCATTGCTGCGGGGATCAAGCTACATGACAGAGCAACATTCACGGATAGAGGCAAGCCACGTGACGCTCAAGTACGTTTGGACGCGATTGGCATCCCTCTCAACCTTAAGTTCTGCGCTTGGCACATCTACTTCAACGTGTGCAGCCACTTTCGCGCAGTTGAGCCAAACATCGACAACATCAAGGGGCTGATTCTTCAGGCAACGACAACGTTGGACGAATACAATAAAGCCCTGGCGGTGATCGAAAATCAGTTCCCCGGGGTGCGTATCCGGAGCGTCAATGGTCAGAGGCAGACTCAGTCTGCAGCAGAGTACTTGCGCGCACTGCACCCTGGAAGTTGGACGAAGTTCAGCAATTGTGCGCTTGACCCCGAAGAAATATCCGCCGTTGATATCCAATGGAAGCAAGCACGTTCGTATGGGGCACCTTGCGCGCTCTTCGCTGGCAGGACGACGAGCGCAGTGGAGGGGCAAAACAATGCACTCCTCTTGGGCGGAGTCCGGGATTGTCAAGTCCTGGAAGCTCTGGTGCTGTTCTGCAACCTGGCTGTGTAAAACTTGAACGACAAGAAAGAGAAAGCCAAGAAGTGGTTAGCCGCAAAGCACACCGTCACGCCCCGTGCAAAAGCTATGTTTGACAAGCAAGTCTGGGGTGCTGCAGCTTGCACCGTGAGGAAAAGCACTGATTCCATCTACCTAGTGGATGACCTGGTAAGAAGCATGTATAAGTTAGACCAAGATGAGGGGGAACTTCATGGTCGAAATGGAGAAGAAGAGGAGCAACAATGGCGTACCTTCACCGTCGACCTGACCAACGGAACTTGCACGCGCTGCGCTGACCGCCATCAACTCCAGCTTCCTTGTCGTCACATTTTAGCAGCCGTGTTCAGTCAAAACGACACGCGTACATCCACTGCAGGCGCTTTCCGGTTCTACCACCACGCGTACACGGTTGCTGCGCACGCCCAAGCCTTTCAGAGCGCTGTAATCAGTTTTCCATTCCTGCCTGCGCTTCTTCCGGATTGGAACATTCGCTAGCCGCCGCGCTACAATCAAGCCGGTGGTTCTTCCGCTCGCACCCCTCGCGACGTAGCAGCACGTGAAAAACGCATCCCGAGTCGTGGTGAACAAAAAGCGTCCGCGTCGTCACGAAAGTCCGCATAAAAACCAAAACGACAGGGTGGCGAGCGAGCAGTAATCGCTGCAGAGATGATCGAACACTTTACCAATGAAATCCGCGCAGAAGCGAAAAAGAAGCGGAAGAAAATCACGTGCAGCCGATGTGGCAAAACCGAGGGTCATAATGCTGCGAAATGCCCCAACCAGCCCGAAGGAAATGTTGACAGCGACGTTCAGTCTGGAATTTTCGTCGTTGGAAGCTGTCCTCTCGAATTACTGCAACAGCGCAGCGCATTTGTCAACTCTGGAGCAGAAAACCCGGATATCGTGAGCGGGCACAACTTCTGATTTAGTCGGGCGAGAATCCATAGACTGTAGAGTTCCCTACAAAAGCGTATGCATACGAAGCTAGATTATATGAAGCTAATCACTTTCATTAATAAATCCGGTACCTTGCATGCAAAACCGGGTTGTTGGGGCTCCCCAATGCTTTCGTGCTTCCTTCTCTCCGGGTTTGGGGCACTGGGCTTTATTACCACACCGCTCACCCCCCCACATGCGTACAAGCGAAGGAGCATTCCAACACTGGGTCGTCCCTTACTCCTGAGTACGCAACAGCAGAGTTTACAATTTGTCGGTGATCCCATGCCACTTGATAGTAGCAGCAGCAAAGTGCAATTACCTCGCCACCCTTATCATTAAAGAGGAAAAAATATGTTAGACTCAACCTCACGGCATAATTATTATACCACAAAATTACCTGGCTCACTTCACTTTAGTAAACCCGCGTACTACTGGTACCAACAGCACCGTCCAGCAGTGTTACCTTGCCATCCTTATCGATAAAGAACAAAATAAGTTTGATTCAACCTCGCTGCATCATCATTACATCATAGAATTACCTGGGTGCCTTCACGTTAGGCGCGACGCTGCTCGTGAAAGCCTACAGCATTAGCCCTCGCCGCTCCATCCAGCCAAGATGCTTGCAACATCTTCGATCACTACAAAAATAACATCAGAGAAGTAAGAAATACCATTCGTAACCATGGTGCAGGAGCAGCAGTAGGATCTACTTACTCTGGTACATCGAGCAGCGGTCTCGATAGAGTGCTGTACTTGTGGCACCATACGTTGCTTCTCAGCACAGATTCTGTGCTTAAACATCACCAACCGTGTGTAAGATAGCAATTCAACCTTATTCCTGTGTGTGTGAGGACCTACCAAGCAACGGAGCCTGCGCTGATGATCGCAGCACCAGCAAAGGAGCGAACAGAGCTCTCGTTGGTTGTTTCGCGACATGGCGCTATGGTTTGCACCTTCGTTTGGCGCCAACGAGCCCGTTTTGCCGTCGCTACTGTCGGCGGGAGCCTGTTGGTGGGCTGCTGGTGGGCCAAGGTGCGAATCGGGACGGAGCCTTTCTATGGTCAGTGATCCCAGTTGGGATGGGTCACGGATAGGCAAGGTGACAGGCGCGTTGCGGTGAGTCCCGGAGGGTGCGCTAGGGGAGTATAAAAATGTTTTACCGTGATACAATCAACCCCGGAGTAGTCGGAGCGTTTTCACCTCGCCACGGATGCCATACACACTCCCCTGTGGGGTCTGGCGGTCTTCGACGGAGAGGTGAGGAAGCCCCAGACATGTAGCTATTCCCCAGGAATACGTTATCCGGACAGTCAAAGCCGGAATGACTTCTTCCTGGGAATAACTTCTTAGCAAAAAGTGACGACCAAGCAGCGACATAGACACATAGACAACAGTTTCTTACACTATGATATACCGGTGTGGTATGCGTTGGTACTAGCAGCACTGCGTGTAGGTGATAAGCACGTAGATTCACGCCGTATGTACTTGTGCTACGTAGGTACTTCCTTAGCTGCAAGTACCAGCCTGGCACCATTGTGGTAACTGGAGTTCTCGTTTCTTTTATTTAGCATATCCTAAGATATAAGTCACGTTACTCCCTTTCATTTTAACTAACGGGTTTAACGAATTGAAGACCCCCTACTATTAAAATACCTCCCGCTATTTTTCAAGAGCGCATCTAGATAAATAATAAAGGCCGCTACGGAGAAAGACCAGTTTAGAGTAGCAATACCAATCCAGGTCTACATGGATCTTAAAAGAGCTCATGTTGTTCTGATTTAGTGGAACATTCGCTGGATTATTTGCTGGATGGAGATTTCTGGTGCAGCGGGGATTGATGATGCAGGATGCGGGGTAAAATTATGCCAAGCAATACGAAGCGTTTCCTTACTCAGGTCTGGGGGTAAGAAACTCAGCCCATTTATGTGTTAGTCCTCGGTCGCGAGGAGTGATGCCGATGGACGTTGGCGCGCGTCGGCGACGCCAGCCCGAGGTGTGGTTCGGGGCGGGTTGCCCTGGGAGTGGTGTGGCGGGTGTCGAGCGATCGAGGCGGCGCTTCGCTGCTCTGGGGAGCTTGGTCCGAAACTTGGTCCCGCCGCCGCCGAGCAAATTGCTGCTGGGCGCCGAATGGACTGGGTCTCTCTATCTCTATCCTAGCGATGGGAAAACCTACCCTCGCGAGCACTGCATTGGATGCAGTGCATCTGCAGGCCCGTACGTCAGGTAGGAAATCATGGCACCTAAAGTAGTGGGTCTCAGTTCTGGCAGCAGCAAGACAGCGCTCTTACAAATCTTGAAGGATATGAACTGTGATTGGTTAAAACTCGGTTGCTATCTTGTTGCAGACCCCTTTCCATACTGCCACGATTTTGGTGCAGGATAGCGCCGGCAGCAGCAAGATGCATCCCACCTATTTCCGGACCGTCCCAGGAGCGACGGCAGCAGGAGCCGACGCCCCCCCCCCCGCCCGACATATATGAGGCCTCCACAGGTGCTTTTGTTAGATCAGATAGCGTGGGGCTGCTGGGGTTGTGGAGAAGCGCAAGTCCCAAGAATGAGTGCTGGCAAGTAATTGGACGATTGATGGATCTGGACCTCGCCACAAATGCGGAAGAGTGACAGGCCCAGATGGATCCAGATGAATCTGGATCTACGCCCACGGAGATCCAAGATCCAAGATCCACGAATCAGATGGATCTGGATCCGGACTCAGATGGATCGGGATCTACGTCGACAGAGATCCAAGATCCTCTGGATTCAGGCGTAATCAGGAAG
>JAIKVJ010005966.1:0-10072 GCA_024679225.1 Phytophthora pisi
GTGCTGAGTCTCGGGGTGCGCGTGTACATGCCGGACGACTACGTGGTGCGTCGCAGAGAGATCGGCAGCGAGATGATGATGATAAACATGGGCTACTGCATTCTGACCAAGCCCATCAAGTCTACCAAGAAGGAGAAAACACTGGAGATTGCCACATACGCAGCGGGAGACCACGGCACCAACGTCCCCGTGCTGTCGCCCGAGTACATGGAAAAAGGCGCTGGAATGGACACAGCCGAGGAGAGTGACAACGAACGGGACAGCAACGACTCGAGCTCGGACGAATCCCCCAGAGAAATGGTCTACGAGTCCTCGACGAACATCCGACGCTTGTCTGGATCAACCTTCGAGCTCCAAGGGGTGGATTTGGCTCAGTTCGGGGAAGAATTTGGACCAGGTAAAGTGTTCCCTAACAGCTCCGAGCACTCGAGATCCAACAAGTTCCGAATCTGCCTCAAACCGGGCACTGCCTTTGGTGAGATGAGTCTGCTGATGAACTACAAACGCACTGCCAACATCCGAGCCCTGACTTTCGTGGAGATGTGCGTGTTGGACCGCTGCACCTTTCAAAAAATAATCTCGCGATACCCCGAAGACCGACGTCGCGTTCTCACGAAGATGCTCGAGAGCTGCATTGAGAAGAAGGAGATCCCGTTCCCGTGGGAAAATATCATCGAGGCTGTGTCGAATAAAAGACGCAGTACTGGTTGTAAGGATTTCTCCCGGGCGAGTATCATCGCAACCATGACAGCGTCCGAAGCCGCGAGGATCCTGGTTGAAGCGATTGATGTGAATTCTCCGGACGAATCGATCAAGTACGGCTTCCAGAGCTTCGACGAGGGGTTCGTGGAGGGGCCGTCATTGTGCCGTATAAACTCAGTGGGGGCAAAGATTCGCGATACTTTGCAGCGCACGAACAGTGGCGTTCGGCTTTTCCGATCATATTCGCGTCGTTACTCGAACGGGGATACGTACCGAAGCACTACGACGTCGAATGGGGACACGGAGAATGACTCGGACATGTCTGGAGGCTCAAGTTGGAACGGCGGGGGGATGGAGAAGTCGATGGAGAGCATGTTGCAGCTCAAGCACTCGACGGCGGACAACATTTCTCGGTTGCAGCAGGACGTGAGCGAGCTTAAGAGGCAAAAAGCGCATTGCAAAGTATGCGGAGCTAATGACATTGAGAGGCATGAAGTCACGCCGAAAGCTCCAGATCCAGCAAAAAACACTGTGACTCAGAGCACCGGATTAAACGGACGGTCTTCAACAGTCTACGACCGCAGCGCAGAAGTCCACGCCCCCTCCAATGGTGAATCCAAGGAAGACCCAGCGAGTTGTGTGCCGCCTCGAAAGCTTTCCTTGGTCGCTGCTATGATGGCTGCAAGCATGGACACCACTCTCAAGAACAGCCTCGATTCCTCGGAGGACGGAGCCGGTGTACTCGAAAAGTATCCTCCTCCAAAACTTGCAAAATCCCTTCGTAGTGCGAGGATTTCAGAAGGCACTTCTCAGCTGGACGAGTCTCTTTCTCGGCTGGATAGCCAGCGATCTCGCAACCGAAGCCCCGACACGCTCACTAGCCGAGCTAAGGACACCCGTCAGCCAATGCTGGCCGACCTTCTCTTGAATAGAAGCAACGCTGATGGAGATTTACTGAAACACAGCCCGGAGGAGCGAAGTGCAGCTAGAAAGCGCCGTCAGGTCCGGTCTCGGAAGAGTCTGCCGTCGGGGTTGTCCCCGATTGCCGTGGCCTGCGCAGACGGCAGCATCCAGCCAGAACCAGATTCGAGCACGAATCCAAATGACCATGACACCCATAAAACTCCAAAGCCAAATGCCTCGACTGAGCAGCATGAAGGCCGCCAGCACAGCTATCGGAAGCCGCCAGATCCCATCCCCACGACACCGTTGAGCACTGATCCAAGACGTGTTATAACGGATGAATGACTGTAGTAGCAGGAGGGATCCAAGGTCGACGAATAAGTTTTGCTGTATCGGAGCTAACTGAAAGTAAATGCGATGAATCCCCCAGCATAATGCGCATACCCGAAGTCCACATTCGCATATGGGATCCAGTGTGTCGTGGTTAGGCGGTATCTGTTCGCCGCCGTCTCATTCAGTGCTCCAGGGGGGTATTGCTTCTCCAAGCCCCACACGTTGTGCCTTGGCTCAAAGCAAGGTACCATGGCACGGTTCCTTTTTGTGGGCTATCGAGTCTCGCAGGCGCAGGATACTCCGATGGCATTTATTTTTTGCGAACGCACCGGGTGTTCGCCATTATTGCGCACAACTGCCGCGATATTCCTGCCGACCAGACCGTCAAGACGCAGCTACGAATAAACTGCAACGCACTATTGAATCGCCAACAGCTCAGGGACGGATCTGGTTGCGTTGCCAAGGAAAGTCGATGGCATGCCATCTCAGGTTCCGCATTTATCTTCAAGTGAGTTCTCAGTATCCCCTGCAGTTCGTCCGCTGCATTAGGATATCAGAACAGCCCTCCAAGCTTCTCCCCGCTCAATCCATACATACGTCCAAGGTCTCGCGTCCGAGATGAAAGCCCCAATTCAGCCCAACCAGATCAAAAAGCGGCCAGCCAATGGCCCACGACAGCGATCGCTATCACTGTCCGTGCTGTCCCTGACCGGGTCCGGCAGAAACGTCTACAAGATGCAGGAACGCGCGGCCACCCACGACGAAATGATGCAGCGCTTCCAGCTGCGGAGGGTTCCGAGCGACAAACACGTGCCCGTGAACTTCGGACGGGGGAAAAACGTCGTGATCGACAAGACCACGGGCAGTAAGCACCGCAAGCACCAGCGCTTCTCTCTGCGACGCACTCTGCGCGCGATCACTGGGGCCAAAGCGAGGAACCAGCTCCTGGCTCGACTCATGTCGCCAATCACACCAATGAGCTGGACGTCGACCATCCACGGCATCGTGATGCTCGTCGTCTACCACCTCCAGTTGATCTACCTCCCGTTCTCGCCCAGTTACTTCCCCCATGGCTCCATCTGTTCTACCATTGCCATTGCCACGGTTGAGGCGATTTTTTTGGCCGATCTGCTGCTAAACTTCAACACGGCGTACGTGGAGCAGGGAGTTCTCGTCACGTCTCGCCAGAAGATCGCTAGGAATTACATCCACAAGTGGTTTTGCTTCGATCTGCTGTCGGCTTTGCCCCCCCAGCTCACGTTCTGCTTCTTCACCGGCACTTGACTAGAACTCACCCGACGGTGAGAGGAATTCAACTCACGCTCATGACGCTGCGCCTGCTCCGAGCCACATTCCTTGAAAAGGGCGTTCTGTTGAGTCGAGTTATGCGAGTGGCAAACCACGTAGCAGAGTGGGTTCGGTACTCGCGATACTCTCATTTGCTCGGAATTGCTCAACTGATGTGGCTGGTGCTGCTCATTGCCCACTACATGGCGTGTCTTTGGCATGTCGTTGCCAGAGACCACGCGGGCCTCACCAGGCAGGAGGACACCGTCGGCCACCAGTACGTAGCGGACTACTACTACGCCGTCAGCCTCATCCAAGGTCAGGGCAACGCGACTGGAACATGGGACGAGAACGTGTTCTCCTCCGTCGCCATCATCGTCGGCTCCGTCATCCTCGCCATCGTCTTCGGCAACGTCGCCATGCTCGTCTCCAACTTCAACGCCAACACCACCAACTACCACCGCAAGATGGAGGCCGTCTACGCCACCATTGACAAAATGGACCTGCCGCTCAAGCTCCGCGAGCGCGTGAACGAGTACTACACCCACGTGTGGCTCGAGTACGAGGCGCTGGACGGCAACATCAACAAGTTCCAGCAGGAACTGACGCACACGCTGCGCATCGAGATCGGCCTGTACAAGTTCATGAACCTGGTGGTGAAGATCCCGTTCTGGGAGGAGACTTCTTGACGCAGATCGTGCTGAGTCTCGGGGTGCGCGTGTACATGCCGGACGACTACGTGGTGCGTCGCAGAGAGATCGGCAGCGAGATGAGAATCATCTACAGCGGACGCTCCAGTCAGCGCCCGAGCCAGTACGAACTTAAACGAGGGAACTCGACCATGAAAGTCACGCCTCGAGTCGATCTCCCAGCCGGTGGAAGTGCCGAAATGGAGGACTCACCGGCCCAACAGATCGTCGTGGACCCGTACGCTGAACCCCAGCCAGGAAAACTCCCCACTCGATCGAAATCCGGTCGTCAGTCCACACTCGCGGACATGCTCTGGAAACGCAGCAACACGAGCGTGGATCTGCTTCGACGCAGCTCTGCCAGCAAGATGCGCCAGAAGCTCAAATCTCGCCATAGTCTGCCGGCGGGGGTTGCAGTCACCGCCACCAACACTGAGAATGAGATGCCACCGGTTCCAGACGAAGCCGATGGCCCCGCAGAGACGTCCCAACTCGAAGCTCCTTCGTCGTATCGAGCCCACCAACTCTCGCATCGTGAATACATGTCCCCAAGTTCCCGCGGATCAGCAAGACAGGCGAACCTCGACCCAAGGTGCATGAAGATAGAGGAATAGCCCCAACATGCTGCAGTACTTCAACTGGTAACAAATGTTCAGGACCATCATAGGAATTGCCACGTACTGCGCCTTATTCCTCTTTGGGCAGACATCTGCCTGAATCGGATGAAGCTGGCCAGATCCCCTCCAAATATATACCATAAACTACTCAGCACGCCAAGACGGAGGAACAGAGTCCCCACTATTTCTGGCATTCGTGTTTCGCTGTCGAAGTTCTCTCCAAGTCTATCAGTAGATTATCCAGCAGAACTCTGTCTATCATCAAAGGACCTCCCGCAAGTCAACTGATCAGCACGAAATGAAGGTTCGTTCTCGGTCCTCGCATCCAGTTTCCAGACGCCCACCCGTGGCTAAGCGCCCAGGCGTGAGTTCCATCCTCACGCGCCAAAACTCGACGAGAAACTTGTACAAGATGGAGGAGAAGGCCGCGACACACGACGCCATGATGCAGCGATTCCATCTCCGGAAAATGTCCAGCACGTTGGGGTTTCCGTCCAAATTCGGTCGCGCTAACGAGGTTGTGATCGACAAGGCCATCGGCAGCAAGCCCCAGTGGACCCGTCGGTTTTCGCTTCGGCGTTCGCTGCGGTCGTTTACGGGCATCAAGGCGAGACGACACGCGCTCCAGACGTTGATCTCCCCAATCACGCCTAAAAGCTGGACTTCGACAGTGCACGGTATCGTCGTGCTCGCCGTCTATCACCTTCAACTCATTTACCTCCCGTTTCACCCAGCTATTACCAAGACGGCTCGCTGGGGACGACAGTCATCATGATACTGTTTGAGGGCGTGTTTCTGCTCGATCTGCTGCTCAATTTCAACACCGCGTACGTCGAGCAGGGAGTTCTCGTCACGTCTCGGAGGAAAATCGCAGAGAATTACGTCCACAAGTGGTTCGTCTTCGACGTACTCTCAGCTTTGCCACTGCAAGCGACATTCTGCTTCGCCACTGGTTCAGTTCACTCGACACACGCCGCTCTTCAAGGAACGCAAGCCACGCTCATGGTGCTCAGGCTTCTCCGGGTTACTTTGCTGGAAAAGGGCGTTCTATTGAGTCGCGTCATGCGCGTTGCCCATCGCTTGGCGGAGTGGGTTCGCTACTCTCGGTACTCGCTCTTGCTCGGCATCGCGCAGCTCATGTGGCTAGTTCTGCTTATCGCCCATTACATGGCATGTCTGTGGCACGTCGTCAGTAGGGGGCACCACGCTTCGAGTTCGCAACAAATGAAGGCAGATCTAACCGTCGGTGAGCAGTACGTAGCGGACTACCAACGCCGCTCTGAATCAAAACCAATCGGTACTGGAGCAGTACGTAGCGGACTACTATTACGCCGTCAGCCTCATCCAAGGTCAGGGCAACGCGACTGGAACATGGGACGAAAACATGTTTTCCTCGGTCGCCATCATCGTCGGCTCCGTCATCCTCGCCATCGTCTTCGGCAACGTCGCCGTGCTCGTCTCCAACTTCAACGCCAACACCAACTACCACCGCAAGATGGAGGCCGTCTACGCCACCATGGACAAAATGGACCTGCCACTCAAGCTGCGCGAGCGCGTGAACGAGTACTACACCCACGTGTGGCTCGAGTACGAGGCGCTGGACGGCAACATCAACCAATTCCAGCAGGAGCTCACGCACACTCTGGGGATTGAAATCGGCCTGTACAAACACATGAACCTCATCGTAGCGATAACGTTCTGGGAGGACTGCACTCAGGACTTCTTGACCCAAATCGTGCTCAATCTGGACGTGAGGGTGTACATGCCCGACGACTATGTGGTCCGTCGCAGAGAGATTGGCAGCGAGATGATGATGATCAACAGGGGATACTGCAAGCTGTCCAAACCGTCAAAAAGCCACAACGATACGCTTACTGGAAGCTCGGACAAGCCGCTCCTATCGTCTCATGACTTCTTGAATCCCAGGGGGTTAGACGCGTACGAGATGAGCGACAATGATGATGATACTGATGACATGAGCTCGGATGACGACGAGTTTCAAGGAGAATTCGGCAAAGGTTTGTTCGGGTCTTCGTCTTCGAGGCGATTGTCGGGGTACCCGCTTCAACCGCTGAGCGCCAACACCAGCAACTTCACTGATGTGCACAGATTTCGCCAGATGACCCCCGACGCCCCAGCTACCCGAACGGTGTGGACACGAAGAAATCGACGAGACACCGCGAGTACCAGCACCCCGGTCAGGCCTTTGGTGAGATGAGTCTCCTCATGAACTATAAGCGAACCGCCAACATCCGGGCCATCACCTTCGTCGAGATGTGCGTGCTGAGTCGAAAAGCGTTCCAAACGATTATTTCACGATACCCGGAAGACCGTCGACGCGTGCTGACCAAGATGCTGGAAAGTTGCATCGAGAAGAAGGTCATCCCGTTCCCGTGGGAGAAAATCATAGAGGCCGTGTCCAACAAGCGCCGCAACAGCGGCGGCAAAGACATCACGCGAGCAAGCGTAATTGCGACCATGACTGCAGCAGAAGCCGCGCGGATATTGGTGGAAGCCATCGACGTTAACACGCCTGACGAGACGATCCGATACGGGTTCCAGAGCTTCGACCAGGATTTCATTGACGATTCATCGTTGCGTCACGCCAACTCGGCAGATGCCAATATCAGCAACACCCTGCAGCGTCGGAATAGCGGCGCTCGCACAGCACAGACCTTCTCACGTCGTAACTCCAGAGCAGATAGCAACGATGGGACCGCGTCATCTAGCGACTTGGAATCAGAGACGTCAGCAGCATCCACCGGCGGAAGCAGCTCCGACAGAACGCTCAAGAACTTGCTGTTGCTGGTTCAGAGCATGGCTGGCAATATCGAGCGGCTCCAGCGAGACGTCAGTGATCTCAAGACTTCGAGTCGCGGCACTTGCTGCAAGCGCTGTCACTGTGAAAAGAGTATCTCCAGCGCTAATAGTTTCCAGCGCGTTGCGTCTGCGCCCACGGGTGATACCAATCCAGCGCCTCATAATCCTCCGCACCGCACACGGAAGCTCGACCAAGCATCGGCGAAGGAAGACTGTCAGGTTCAGGTCCCGCGGAAACCTTCCCTGGTGTCTTTCCCACTACCACCTGCATCGCTAGCGAGTATCGGAAGCAGTCGATCTCCTAGCAGTGACAAGCGTCCGGTCTCAGTCTTGCGTAAAAACCGTAGTCATACTGCCCAAGACACTAGCAGCGCTGAGGGGGTAACCAGACCGGTAGTCGATCACGTGCGCAGAGACAACGCTGTCGGTGCGCCACTCAATTCGCCGAAGTCGGAGCTTGTCGTCGTTCCTTTAGTGACAGACGGCGACAAGTTCGCCGACCGCTACCCTGCCAACCTATCTAGTCGATCCAAGGCCGCTCGTAACCAGACACTCGCCGACATGCTGTGGAAGCGAAGCAATACGAACGGCGACTTGCTGAAACACACAGATGAGGAGCGAAACGCTTCGAGACTGCGGCGCCAGGTCCGTACACGCCACAGTATGCCGACAGAACTTGTAGCGGAACGTGCGTCCTCCGGCTTTGACAACTCTCGAGACGATTTCAACTTCGCTGCAGTGGGCGACCACCCGCCCCACGTCACCAAAAATCGTCTCGATACACTCAAGTAGAACCCATGCCATACCTACTATGAATTCATTATGGCAATGAATGAAACCACCTGAGAGTTTGCCCGCTTCATCCATCTCACTGCGTGAAAGGGTTCGCGAATGCTGATGGGACTGCAAGCGCCTTCTTCACCGGCTTCTTCACGCCCATTTTCACCCCTCCACCAAAGCTGAACCCGACTTTAGCGGTACCCGTCGGCTTCGCCTGCTTCTCAGTGTCACTCTTCACAGCTGCAGCTACAGCAGGAGGCTCCTTATCTGCCGCCGCCTTGGCCTGAGCAGCGATTCTCCTCTGCAGCATGAGCTCTTCCTGCTGCTTCTCCTTCCTCCGCTTGGCACTCTGCTCCTCCTCGGCCCCCACCCGTCGCTTCTGTTGCTGCTGCAGCTCCCTCAGCCGCTTGGTGTGGTGGTGGTCGTACGAGCTCAGGTGGTTCTCCATCTCCGTCACCGTCTTGTACTGCTTGCGGCAGTCGGAGCAGTAGAAGGCCGCCTGCATGCTCTTAACCTCGGCCTTGAGCTGCTCCTGCTTGGCGCCTCTGGCCTCGCGCTCGGCCACTTGCTCTGCGGTTTCTTCCACTTCCGCGTCCAGTTTGCGCCGCTCGCTGGTCGCCAACTGCGTCACCTTGTCGTACTCCTCCTACATGTGAATAAAATGCCAGTAGTTTCCCCACTCGAGACAGTAAAAGCCGCAGTAATTTACGGGTTTCAGGGTGCTAGCACACCCACCGCTTTGCCCAGGCCGAGACACACGAGGTTCTCCTTCATCTTGACGGGCTCTACGATGCCCTGCTCGTGTCTGCCCAGGCCGGAGCCCGAGCGCCAGCCCATCTTCACCAGCAGACGGTAGCCGCGGTTCGACGCGTCCAGCGCGCGCTCCGCCCCGGGGGCGAACGCAGCGTCGGAGGTGTGCGCACCGTCGTCCATGACACGAGAGGTGGGGTGATTGGTTTCTGTACACAAATTGTACACAACGAAAGCGTTCGGGTCCGACTTGGACTGAGCGCTTTGTGCCCTACCGTCCTCCTTGATGGCAGGGGATTGTGGCAGCTCGTACGCTTTCGCGCATTTCGCATCGTATGAAACAAACCCAGCGAGGAATTGCATTCCCTGAAGTGTGTTGTCTTGCCGCGCTTGTACAGTGCCTGCATCACTGCTCAACTAATATCAGGATACGTCGCGCGGTCAGAGCAAATGCGCTTAATACTAGGTAATACACAATCAGCGCTCTTCAGGGTGCCGGTCGAGCCATCGACTACGAAACCTAAGTAGCGTACCTATGAGCCATACATAACCTGACAAGTGAATAACCAAGAGTCGATATGATGGAAATACTACAGTACTGTAAGTCTTGGGGATATACACTGTGAATCGCGGCCATGTGTAGTACAGCAGGGGCGGAACCAGGTCCAAAATGGGAGGGGGGGTATGCGCCCCAAATGGGGGGGGGGGCGCATACCCCCCCCCCATTTTTCGGCGAAGGCGTTTCGATTTTTTTTAGATTTTTTATTTAGACGGCACATGCATGAAGTTCACACTGTTCCTCCGCTTAGTTGATAATACGTGACGGGGCACACAGCACTTCTTAACAGAGGAAGCAGGAGTATACAAACTCCAAGTGAACAGCCGTTCACGTGTCCCTGGTCTGAAGGGGACGACTTGACTTGAAAAGCGGTAGATCTAAGACTGAATGTATTTATAGGTTGGTACAGATTTGGCCTGCATACAAATCCTAAGTTCCCTATAGTTTGTGTCATACAAAATGTATCTGTTGGCTCTGAGGCCACTTGGGTCACTATCCAGGGGAGTGACCGACGTAGCCATCCCTGAATAGTGACGGGGTCACTAATCCATGTAACCCCGTTACATCCTCTTCGATCTTATCGACCAATCAGAGCGAGGTTACGCCGGCGACTCACATTTCACTCGCAAAGT
>JAIKVJ010005967.1:0-10055 GCA_024679225.1 Phytophthora pisi
TGGCATGGCATGCCATGGCAGTGGTTAAGACCGGCCCTGTGGCCGAAAATTGAGTTGTGGGGCCAGTATTCAGGGTAGGTTACGCTGCGATTACAACTGCTCGAGGTTACGCTGCGATTACAACTGCTCGAGGTTACGCATGATGAGGAAGGAGGCGCTGCTGAGGTTACTGCTGCTCGGTGACGAGTTGGAAACGGCGGATGATTGGGCTGCTGCAGTGGGAGATGAAGGTGGAGGGGATGAAGACGCGTTAGATCGAGGTGGTGAAGCGGAGGAGGAAGCGCAAGCGCCGCTGCTAGCCGCGATCGAGGAGGTTGTACCGCATCTACCCGATTACAGCGCGATATCCTCGAAGCTGATAGGGTTACTGGGTTACGCTGAGGAGGCATACCCAGGACAAGTGAATCGGCTTGTGCAAGGATGGCTCGAGCGTACCCCTGGATACGGCGTACCCTTCAGGAGATGGGTCCTTCTCGACTGGCTAAAGTGTAGCCATAAGACGTCAGCGGATCCTGAAGCGCTGCTGCAATGGCGACACGCGCTGTTTGTGGCGGCAACGAGCGAGACGGTCACGACGTTGAAGCGGGCGCTGCTGGGATACATTGACACTGTGGATGTGGCTCTTGCGGATCGATTTGATGGCGAAATTGTTGGCAATTCACTCTCGAGCACTCCAACTGCAGCCTCCCAATCGATCGAGACGGTGGAGGAGCTGTTGGACTTCTGCTGGATATATGCAGAGCAGCTAGCAAGCTGCAGTCTGCTTTGTGCTGCGAAGCTCCCGGCACTGGCGGTGCGGACGCAGAGAAGCGCGAGTAAGCTCGCGGAGGACGAGGAGGTGCTGGTGAGGTTGCGGTGGTCGCTTGAGCTGAAGCCTCTGCTGTTCAAGCCGCTGTTGCAACATGCCATCGCACTGAAGGTCCTTCCAGGCAAAACGATGGCAGGCCAAGTCGGGATGAGCGACGAGTTGGGTGGTCTTGTGAGGCTAGTCGATCTTGCCAGTCGAGAGAGGATTTTCAGGGAGATGAAAGCGAGCAGGGAAGAGTTAGAGAGAGCATTCACCACTGCTGCCGCTCACGTGCATGCTACCAAGCCGGACACCAAGGAAGCATCGATTGTTGAAGACTCTGCAGTGAAGTATGTCGAATCGCTACCAGTTGACAAGAAGAAACTGCTTCTTGCCGAGCTGGAACGAGACCTGGACGACGCTCCACCGCATTTGTTTCCGCACATCTTCATGGTCTTCAGCTTGGTAACCAGTGCGGTTATATCGTCCGCAGAAGGCTCAGAGCTACTCATGAACGCCGTTGAGATCCTGTTCTCCGTTTTCGACCGCCGAATTCACGACCCGTCCAGCTGCCTCGACGCACTTGGACTGCTGCTTCGACTATCGCTCGCTAGCCATCCACTCTGGCAAGACAACGCACCGCTCTACCTCAACACCGTCGAGTCCCTGTCGGAGACCGCAACTATCCAAGTCGATCCAAAGGTCAAGTGGGCCGCCCGAATGGCCCTGCAGCAGCTACTGTTCGAGTGCAACGCCCTGCTTCTCCACCAGAACCAAGCGAACCTACGTAACGTGCTGCTTCCAAGCACAATGCGGCTCGTCTCCATCCGCCTGGGAAGTTAATGGCACAAGCAGCTTCTGCTCTTCGGTGTTTTTATTCTGCGTTACCATCACCTATGCCTTCCCTCGTGTCCTCGCATCAGTTGCCGTCCACGGGCTTGGACATGCCTCCCTTCGGGCCTCGGATCCGCTGGCGCATGTCCAGCTGGCCGCGCTTGCACTCGAAGTAGGCCACGCGGTACTCCTACCCAAGAGTATCAACAGTATCGACAGCTCAGTTCAAATTCGTCAGCTCTGCCCGCTTCCGCAGGGCGCAGTCGACGCACCTGGCACTCGTGCGAGTACGCGCGGTCGTGCAGACACTGCTTGAGCGTCTTGGTGCCGTCCGCCATGCACTCCTGCTGCACCATGCAGTCGCGCAGCGCCTCCGCCATGTCGCGACAAGCCTTGCCCATTTCTGGTCTAATTGTCTGAGGCTGGGAATAAGCTCGATGAAGTTGCCCAAAGGTGCTCGAAGTTGCACAATCGCGTAAAGGTGCACCAAGTTGCGCACCTTTGGGCAACTTTCTTGCCGAAGTTGCACAAAGTTGCTGAAGGGGCCCAAACCCAAGTTGCTTTAACGAAGCCAATCTTTGCGATACACTTCACGTTGCCATTCGTCGACTTTTGACAAGATGCTTCCACGTGTCCGCCTGCTGCTACTGGTGCTGAGCGTGGTGGCCGCGGCCACCAGCGTGCTCGCCATGTACGGCCCGCGGGACTCGGTGGTGATCCTCACGGACAAGAACTTCGAGAAGGAGGTGCTGCAGAGCCCCGACTACTGGCTCGTGGAATTCTACGCGCCCTGGTGGGATATCCTCATCTCTTCAGCTCCCCCCAATGCAATACAAGCTCAGTGAGCTGACTGTTGTCAACCAACTGACGTAGGTGCGGTCACTGCAAGAATCTGGAGCCGGAGTACAAGGCTGCGGCCAAGAAGCTCAAGAAACACGTAAGCGCTCGGAATTTCGTGGGTTTTCGAGGAAATGTTGAGCGGTGACGGCGAGTTGATGCACTGACGAGTAACCTTTGAAATGCGGGCTTGTACGTTCGATGGATTATTGTTGTAGGCGCGCCTGGGCGTCGTGGATGCCACGGTGCACCAGCAGCTGGCGCAGAAGTACCAGATCAAGGGCTTCCCGACGATCAAGGAGTTTGGCGCCAAGAAGAAGCGTCCGCAGGACTACCGCGGCGGGCGCACGGCCAGGGACATCGTGCAGTACGTGAAGAACTCGCCTGAGGCCAAGAAACTCGGTGTCAGCGGCGCCAACGTCGCGACGCTCGAGTATGACAAGGTGCACGCCTTCGTGAACAAGGAGCTGCCGTCGGCCATTTTCTTCGGCAGCCCGAAGAAGGGCAAGAAGAGCGCCAAGGTGCCGGCGTGGCTCGGCAACGTGGCCGAGTCGTTCATGGAGGGCAAAAAGAAGAAGAAGAAACCCACCGTCCAGCTCGCGTTCGTGCCGGGATCGGACGACAAGATCGCCAACCACTTCGGACTCACCGAGGAGCAGCTGCCGACCGTGATCTACGTCTACCCGTCTAGCCAGAAGTACGTGGTGTCGGAGGAGACCAAGCTCAACGAGGCTGTGGCCAAGAAGTTCATCGGTGACGCGCTGGCGAACACTGAGGCGGCGGAGAAGGACGAGTCGCTGCCCAGTGTGCCGCTGTTCCCGTCGCCCGAGGTGGCCAAGCAGAAACCCGTGGTCACCTTGAAGGAGCTGGACGCGCAGAGTGTTCGCGATTGCGCCTCCAAGCGTGGCAAGATGTGCGTCGTCGTGGCCAAGGAGGATGCGGAGCTGGTGCGCTCGCTGGCCAAGAAGTACCGCCGCGACCCGTTCACCTTCCTGTCGAGCAAGCCTGGTGCGCAGGCCTTCAAGGCGCTGACTGAGTTCATCGGCGAGAAGACGGATGTTCCCGAGGTCGTTGTCGTCAAGCCAGGCCGCAAGGTCAAGTACTCGGGTACGTGCGTGTGGACTTCACAACTGCTTTGTTGCGCTTGTACTCACCTCTTGGTTGCTTGCTCTTGTCTCCGGTCGCAGCTCTGTCGGGCACGAACGACGAGAGCGCCATTTCGGAGTTCCTCGACAAGCTCGTGGATGGTTCGACCCCGTTCTCCGTGCCGAGCGGCGATCTGGAGGCTGCGCTGTCTGGCTCGTCGGACGATGCTGCCAAGCACGAGGAGCTGTAGGCTGCAAGTCAAGTAGCTCCACTTTCCCTGTCATTTTTTCTGGACAAACACGCAACTGTCGTTTTGCGCACCAGTGTCTAGCAGATGCCTCTTTATTTACTTCCTGTCTCCAGCTCAAGCTGCACTAACATGACGCCTAGTTGGAGATGGATCCCGAGCGCTTAATGCGCAGCCGGGAGCCGACCTCCTCGTCCATGGCCTTGTACGCCGGGATGGTGTCTGCGCGCTCGCAGTAGGCGTTGGACGGCAGCACGTAGGCGAAGCAGCGCACGAGGTCCTCGGGGTCGTGCTTCTCCTCGGACAGCGACAGCGACGCCGCGAGCGCCTGCTTGCTCGTGGCCTTCTCCCGGACGCTCTCGGGCAGCGCGGCGGCGCCGCGGAACTGGCGGCGCACGAGGTGCGGCACGAGGTCGGCCTTGATGCTGGCGATGTACTTCTTCTCCTGCAGCAGGTCGAGCACCCAGTGCGAGAAGATGTAGAAGTGGCCGTCGTACAGGTCCGTGTGCAGCACGAAGTTGCTGCGGCGCTTGAGCAGGCTCTTGGCCACGTACAGGTCCTCGTTCATGTGCACGGCCTGGGACACGAGCACGACGCGGTTCTCCTCGTCGCGCTGGCCCTCCACGAGCGCGATGCAGTCGGTCATGTCCTTGTCGCGGCGCGGCTTCTCGCCCTTGGCCTTGGTGCGCGCGGGCTCCTCCTGGCGCAGCAGCATGGTGACGCTGGCGTCGTTGATGCGGTGGAAGTCGGCCACGTTGTGCAGCACCACGTCGGTGACCAGGTCGCCGGCCAGCACGATGAAGTCGCGCTTGATCTTGTCCGCCACCTCGCGCAGCGCGTCGGCCGTCTCCGTGTTGTCCGCCACCTCGCAGAGCTCGACGTGGATCTTGCCGTCGAACTCGCGCGTGAGGTAGTCCTGGAGGGGCGGCAGCAGGTCGGGCACGGTCAGCACCAGCACCTCCGTGAAGCCCGAGGTCTCCAGCAGGTGCAGCTGGTACCACAGCAGCGGCTTGCCGTTGGCCGGCAGCAGGCTCTTGGGCGTCTCCTCCGTCAGCGGGTACAGGCGGATGCCGCGCCCGCCGGCCAAGATCACGGCCTGGAACTCGGCCATGGTTGTCGTCGCTGGGTATTGCTGGTAAATGGCCGTAGCCATACCATCGGAGTGGTACGATGTACCTGTCTACTGGTTTTGGCCAATCAAGAGGAGATATCAACGTGCGCCTCTTGAAGATCGCCACTGTTACGGCGGCATGAGCGACTCGGACGAGGTGCGTGTGCGCGTGGGTGTGGGAAGATGAGGGCTCTGCCTGACGGTTGGCGTGTTGTCTGTTACTGCAGGAGAAGGTGCTGCTGCATGACGAGGTGCTGGCGTCTGGTGGCGGTTGGGCTGAGCTGCAGTGTGAACTGACTGAAGGTTGTGACACAGAGTATGGACGAGGTGCACGAGCTCGAGGACGCCCTGCAAGTGAGGTGCGGCGCTGTTTGTTGTCTCTGCGTGTAATTGTCACTGGTGTATCTATCAGAGGTTGGCTGACTGGGTGGCATGTTGTGTTGGCAGCGTGGACACCGCCGCGTCCTCGCCGATGAAGCGACGGAGTACGTCTCGTCACTGTGCTTCTTCGCGTTTTAAAGTGTGTACTTAGCACTGCACCTGCATGGTATGTTGTTACAGTACGTAGTGATTCTAGTAGTAGTGACAGCAGCGTTGGCGGCGGATCGAGCAGTGATAGCAGCTCTGAAGACGAAAAGTTTCTGGGCCGTCCGGGCGCTCGCAACGGTGGAGCGTCTACGGGCGGCTTTGGGTCGGTGAGTCGTGTGCGAGCGGACGAGAGCTCCGATGATGACTCTGACGAACCGCCTGAAATTCCGGGGAGCCCAATCTCTCAGGTTCGTTGACAGGGTGTTCTTTTATTGTTTTGGGTGGAAGCTAAAACGATGGGTTGAGCTCGCTTCACGGTGTAGAAATTGCAGGCAGGAGTTGTGAGTGCTGCGGATTTTGGAGTTGTCCCTATCACCACCAAATTCCCATCGGATCGGTCAGATGTGAAAGGCCCAGCGACTTTAGGCGACGATGAGGACGAGTACGAGGTTAAAGAAGTGGAGCAGTCGCGTGCAGCTGAGTTCCATGCGACTAGCTCCTCCGAAGACGAAGACGAGAGTGACGACGGCAATAGGAGAAACTTTCACGAACGGACCAAGTTTCAGCTACAAATGGAGCGATCCGCGCTTGGTCGTCCAAAGACGGCAGCGAAGGATCTGGAGAAATACCGAGATGTCGTGCCTAGCGATTTCTTCCAGCAATTTGAAGGGGCCACTGCTCTACATGTAGATGGTGCTGGATCTCCTCCTTCTGCCTTCTCCAACACACCGTCATCTAGAGCAGATAGTACCATCAAAAGCAGTGCGCGGGCTCGGAGTGCACGAGGTGACGAATCTAACCTGCGCAAGTATAAAGTGGCGGTGCCCCGAGAAGTGGAGGAACTCTTTAGCGTGAGTGGCTTATTCACAGCATTGCTCGGGTGGCTGATGTGAGATCTCGCTAGCTCTCTGGGTGAACTTAATCTACAAGGCGAGATACTAATGTGATTGCTGCTGGTAGCTTGCAGACGCGTATACGCCGGAAGAGATTGATATTGAGACAAGATTGGAGCCATTCCTCCCAGAATTTACCCCAGCGGTGGGCATGCCGTTTGATGGAATCCTGGTGCGTAAAACTTCCAAGTCGTGATCGATAAATTGTGGACTTGCGCTTACTAACACGTTCACCGAAACATCAGATACCAAGACCAGACGGCAAAGAGGACAAGCTTGGGGTGGAGATATTGCGAGAGCCTTCAGGAGAGACAAATGTAGCCGAGCTGGAACTGCTCATGCAGGTGAGCAGGAGCAATCAGCACAAACTCCGTAGCAGGAATGAAGTCGTGCGAAGTATCGAGTGGGCAGCTCAACGCCCTCAAGAGGTGGACCAGTGGATCGCAAGCGTCGAAAAGGTTCAAAGGACGAAGCCTCTGGCCGAGGTAAATTACAAGCAGGCGATGCCGCCGCTCTCCCAACTGATGGAGCTATGGCCCGAAGAATTCGAGGACTTCCTAGCCGCTCGGGGCTCTACCTTGCCAGCGCTGTCCGAGTTGGATGTGAATTTGAAGGAACTGGTGAAGATTGTCTGCGCTGTGCTGGATATACCCGTGTACGAAGGCAATTGTGTGCAGTCTTTGCATGTGCTATTCTCCCTTTACCTTGAAATCCAAGCCTATGAACGAGACCAGCAAGGTTTACAACGATAGCCCACTCCTCCGTGTCTCGTTATGGTTCTCGCTGCCAAATCGCAGGTGCCCAAGACACGCGTAGACGATAAGATGAATCACTTTTTGCCGCCTCATGCGTCCGCAAACGTGCCTGGCCAAGCACGGCTCGGCCGATCTGGATTGGAGACTCGATCCAGCTTATTGCACGTGGTGATATCGGCCGAGAAGAACGGAGTCTCCGTCTACCGTGACAACAACAAAAGCAACGTTTGTGATGAGTATACCGCCTGCAGGAAGACATCGATGAATAGCTGCAGTGTGCGACCGTACCATGGGGCATTGAAAGTTGAGCACGTATGGGCATTTCCTCACGACATCTTCGCAGATCGACAGGCAGGTGCGATAGCGTCCCGAGGATCCTTCAACGCAGGAGGACGCTGGGGTCTTGCTGGATGTTGAAGTCGCCGTCTTGGTCGCAGTCGTCGCCTTGTAGTCGCACATGTCCGTCGAGTGCTGCAGTTTTGTGGCACCGCGGTCCGTCTTGACGGTCTGCGAGCCGCACTTCTGGAACTTGATGCTGCAGACCCAGTACTTGTACGCGTCGCGGCAGTCGTCGCAGCCGTAGACACTGTACTTGGCGTGGCAGCCGAAGCGCTGCAGCACGATGTCCACATTGCGGTAGTAGAACTCAGCCTTGCTGTCGAAGCGCGCCCCCGTCGGATCGTCCACGTCGACCACCGCCATGTAGTCCACCATGGAGCAGAACGACAGCGAGTCCTTGGCAATGTACCGGCACACGGGGCTCGCCGGTTCCTCTCCGTCTGTCAATGCGAACGATACATCCACACAGAGCAAGCAGACGGCCGTCACCAGCACGACCGCAGACGCGCAGCGAGCGAAGGAAGACGTCGCCATTGAGCAATGCTTGAGCCGAGCGACTATTTTAATGGTGGCCCAAGTTTCTGGTGGCACGAAACTGCTTGGGGGAGTTTGACGGATGAATAGATTATATTTCTCTTAGGTGTTCTACACCGTTGTCTACGGTGATTTCAGGTCCTTTAGGCGGCGTGGGCGTGTCCAGGCCGGTAGCGGGTGAGGCCTGGTGTGCACTGTCCGTTGACTTTGCGGTAGTGCGAGCGCAGCAGCATCCCGACCACGAAGAGGAAGGGGGTGAGGATGGTGAACACGAAGCGCACGAAGAGCGTCTCGCGCAGATTGATGTAGAGGTCCTTGGCTGGAAGTACGTTGGGCATGGCTGGCTGGCTGGAGGTTGCTTCGAAGGGGATCGTCGACGGCTTGTTGAGCTGCTGGCGATTCTGAAAGTGATGGCTACTCAGCCCAGTGCTGTACCGTACCGCGTTATCAGTTCTTTTTTATCACTCTATTTTTCCTAGATTTATCTGAGACATTAAATACCCTCGAATTTTACCTTTAATTACTGTACCGTAATTTAGATATACTACATATAGCTGATTATTGAAGTTGTCGTGTTGCAAAGTGGACACGAGATGTACATGAACCGACGATTTTATGTTCGTATTCTGAAGTGCATCATGCAAAGTGGTATTTACCGGTTCCCTTAAACACTGCTGTCTAGATCTATCTACTCCAATGCGGCTAGCGTATCGATATCTCTGTTCGGATCCACGACGTGACGTATCACGGGGACTTCATCGAGGAGTCTGGAAAGCAGCTCCCAGTCCGGCTCGATATGGAGCAACCGCTGCTCCTCACTGCTCGCGAGTGTTGTCGTCACGTCTTTCGGAACGAGCTTGGCTTTCTCAAATCCGCTGACTATTACGGAGATGGGCAGAGAGTTCCACGCTTCTTTAGTCCATGATATCATTTCATGTCTAGTTGGAGGCTTTAGCTTGAACGGGATGGTCGACGTACTTCTGCGCAGTTCCTGCAGCATGTAGCCAACCCAGTTATTTCGCATGACATCTTTGAGGGGTTTGTTCCACGAAATATCGGCCGGTTGACACGCGAACGTGTATCCGGCCGGTATTGGCATCAGCTCCACATTTATTAGACGAGCAAAAATCTGAACATCTTTGCGCCAATGTCCAGAAAAGTCGTCAAGCAAAAGCAAAATTGGCACATGCATGTCCGGCCTGTTGAAAAAGTGGTAAATCAGGAACTCGATCGTCATGTCTCCATTCCACCACCCCGCATCATTCCCGTACACTTGCGCGCCATTCTGCTCTCCTTTAAACTCTCGCCAAAGCTGAGCCCCGAATCCATGCTGAAAAATTTTATTCTCCCAAGCCCGCTCCGGAATTGTTGATGATTTCGTCTTGAAAATCACGAAAGGATCGTATTTGTGGCCGAGACTGTCTCCGAGAAGCATCTTAGTGATACGTTCTTTGTCTTTGCCAGCGCTCTTCATCCAAACCGTTTTTGAACCTGTTGATTAAAGAGATTTATAGGTAAATACCCATTAATATTGCTAGCAAGAACATTTTCAAAAAAAAATGTTACCTGTCGGCGCAATACTCTTTGTGGGCAAATACTCGTAATTTATTGCTAGCAGAAACATTTCAAAAATAAATGTTAGTCAAACAAATACGGTGAGCACTAAAGCTTACATATTCGTACCCGTTTGGTCGGCATTATAGACGCGATCTACCCCAAGTGCAGCCATTTTCTCTTGTACCTTCCTACCAAATTCTTCTGCCACCGTGGCAGCGTCCTCAGGTGTCCTCTGACTCTGGCGAGTGCGATGGCGAATTGACATCCTGTTCCGGCGGAGAAACGAGAGAAGCCACGTCTGCGAAGCCGCGAATTTAATATCGGCAGGACCCGCGCTCTCATAGCAGTCTTTAGCATGTATCCGCACCATTGTTCCTGTCACGGGGACCCCTTCGTTCCTAAGAGAGTTTATCCACAACACAATCTGCTCTTCAAACGCAGGCGACAGCGTCGTCGACATGCCCAGCCGTCAGACCCGCACCCGGTTTCGACCTTGTCGATAATTAGATCTATGTAACAGGGTTACACGCACAAGTGGCTACAGTCA
>JAIKVJ010005968.1:0-10031 GCA_024679225.1 Phytophthora pisi
CGACGGGCACACGTCTGCCACGAGCTGAGCCAGCATTACTATTGCTTGAGATCGGGAGGTCTGACGACTGCCGCACACAATCCACGCATTAACTTCCTGTGGTCTATCGCCAGCCTCGAGGGCTCCAAAGATCGCTACACCTGCCTTTTCTATTGAGCTGCTCGTCCACGGAACGCGAAATGAGGTGCGGCGTTTTTGGATCCGTGTACACTCGCGCGACATTTGCTGAACCAGCTTCCATGGATGTTGCACGAACGAGTGTACGAGTGTAGCCATCTTGTGGGAAAGCGTATCTTCAGCGGATGCACATCAAACCAGATCATTGCTGCTGGAAGGATGCCATCGCCGTGGCTGTGCACGCTGCTGCTGGCGCTGCTGGTCTACACGGCCGTATGGCCTCTGGATCGACTCCCAGGTGGGGACAGCGGCGAATTACTGGCGGAAGCTTGCGTCGGCGGCGTGGCGCATCCGCCAGGATACCCCTTGCTGCTCTCGCTGCTGCGGCTCGTGCGCTGGGCAGCTCAGCAATGTGGCGGTAGTGCGACGGAGGGAGGTGAAGCGAGCTCTGTGCACTTTGCGATATGGGCCAATGCGTTGAATGCCGCCACTGCGGCTGGTGCTGCGGCGAGTGTGACCCACACAGTCCACTTGCTGACGTCTAAGAGTTCTTCGGTGGAGGCGATTGCTGCTGGACTTTCCTTCGCTTTATCGAAACTGACCTGGGAGTACGCGAGGGGCGTTGAGGTGTTCGCACTCAACAACTTGCTTGTGGGTGTACTGCATATACTGGTGGTGAGGCACTTTATGCAACGTACGGTGAAGAACGCCTGTATGGGGGCTTTCGTGTGCGGCCTAGGACTTGCGAACCAGCACACCATCGGTACGAAGAAAGCAGAAGTAGTGCCTCTTGAGTTCACGTGCTCTGCGAAGTTGTGACTTATACTTTGACGCGTCCGATTTGCAGTGCTCTTCGAAGTTCCATTCATCGTGTGGGTCCTTTTGACGCGTCGATTCCGCGTGGTGGAACTGCTATTGGTCACTGCAGCGTACGTGTGCGTTTTGGCACAAGCTTAGCATCTGCTGTGTGGACTGTGAGAGTTTTAACAATTGTGTTGTTCAACGCAGCTTTTTAGCTGGTTTGTCAATTTATATTCAAACTATTTTATCCGCACAAGAACCAACACCTGGAACGTGGGGAGATACTTCGACATGGGCAGGTTGGGTTGCATCGATCTCAGGCTGGTCTACCAAATATTGTTCTCACCAATTACTCTCATCGTTGTTTTGAAGGACTCTTCGCTCATGTTCGTCGAAAAGAGTATGGAATGCTCAGGCTTTCGCCCCTCCAAGGAGATTCAGAGGTAATCACGCCTTGGTCCCTGGTATATTATCCCCGCACTAATGAAGCATTCCGATCCACGCTCCTACGGGGCGCAGGGTTTGTTGGAGCGCTTAGCGGTGTATACCATGGACAGCATGGATGACTTCCACTGGACGGGTCTAGTGTTGATGGTCTTGGGCGTCAAAACGCTGCTATTCCCCGAAAGTGGCCACAGCAAGCTTCAACAGGTATCGATACCAAAATGCACCAAAAGAGTTAGCTGAAGACACTAACCTAGTTATTTCCCCCAGGAAGGCCAAACACTGCTTCGTGGATTTGTTGGGCTTACGCAGGTGTCTGCCTTGGTTTGCTACCTCGTGGTGTTCCATTCATTGGCGAATCTCCCGCTCAATTCGCCGATGCCTCGCGCCGTCTCAAGCCGCTTCAATATGCAGCCTAACACAATTCTCGCTATTTGGCTGGGTCTCGGCCTTGCAGAAGTTACACCGCGAATTGCTTCCGTTGTGACCTCGGATAATAAGTGGACTAAGGTCGTTCGGTTCTCATTTTGCCTAACACTACTGGCCACTCAATACCAGCGCAACCAGCCTGCCGGTGACGTCGACTCGGTTGGAGACGTGATCAGAAAACACGGAGAAGATATTTTTCACGTGGTGCCACGCGACGGTGTATTGCTGTCTTACACCGATATCAACTGGAATTCACTACGTTATCTTCAGGTACGAGTCAAAAAGTTGGTGAGCTCAAGTGTAGTCGACTAATCTCTGAAAATCGCTGCGTATGTGTAGGCGTGCGAAAATGTCCGGCCTGACGTAACACTTCTGAGCCTTCAGCTCCTGCCGTTTCCGTGGTTTACCCGTCAGCACAAACTATATCCAGACATCGTATTCCCGCCAATTCGGCAAGAAGCCTCGACAGTGAAAAGTTCTCGAGGGTACGCGCAGCTCTTACACGACTTCCTGGCTGCGAACGTGGAGAAACACGGGGATCACCTCTTCCTCGACTTGCACGCTGTGGTAAGAGTTTCAAAGTTTGTACGTGGGTCGTCAAACGCTTACTCTAACCTTACGCGGCTAATACGTGATGCAGAATGACGAAGACATCGCCCCAAACGGCCAGCACCTCGGATTCACGCTCATACCGAACGGTTTAGTGTGGAAAGTGAGCTTGCCACCATCCAGCGTCGCCGACGGTGACGCTCTCTACTCACGATGGATGTCAATGCCTCCGCCGGTAGTGAAATTCACCCCCTCGTTGTACCCTGCAGGTAGCTGGGAGTTTGCAGCAGCTACTATTGCGAACGATGCTCGGTACCAGGGCGGCGTGTTTGCTTTGAGCCACTGGATTGAGCGTGGGCGAGCGGTGCAGCACGCGAGCGAAGTTGCCGAATACGTGCTTGGAATGCGCCACGCCCTGCATCTACTGACCCAAGTTGGAGAAGATGCAGTGGTCGCCGATGAATCTTGGGGACTCACGTATGAAGCCTACGACCTGTGGAAGAACACAGCGCTGGCAGCGATGCGGTTCACAAGCGGACTCGAACTTATCGGGTCACTCATCACGCCCTTGAAAGAACATCAGAAGCGCAAAGGAGCAACTCGCCAAGACAAAATGGAGCTCCAAACGCTACAAAAGTCGCTGCAGCATCTGGATGAGACCCGACATAGTGCGGTCGCGCGGATTGAAGCTCTGTTGCCGGACATGAAGTCGCGCCAAGACCCCGACGCGAAAGCCTTCGAGAACTTCATTGCAGCTCAACGGAGCAACAACAAAGACAAGGCAAAGAAGAAGAGCAAGAAGAAGACCAAGGTCAAGAAGAAGACACAGGAGCCATAACATGGCTACACTCACTTCAGCATGATTTGTTACTACCCACAGTCTAACGTGAACGATCAGCGCTATGTGACAAATCAACCACAGTGTTTACGCCTTTTCGTTTTCGTACTTAATCGAGCCTTCTATCGCTTGGTTCTGGATCGGTCGAAAGATACACAACCGCGTCTCCAGCGAGATATCTCTTCGTGCACTTGCCTGCACGTGTCCGCTCGCTACAGCAACTTCCACGTCACACAAGCACATTCTCCATCATGGTACGCACCTCCTCCACCTTCTGCACGCAATAGCCATCTTCTCCCGTGCCCTGTAGCCCCCACAAGTGCACTAAACCGCAGCTGTCTCCTCGCAGTCAGGCACAGTCAAGACGCAGGCCGAAGTGAAGGACATCACGCGCATCGAGCGCATCGGCGCCCACTCGCACATCCGCGGGCTAGGTCTGGATGACAGTCTGGAGCCGCGCGCGTCCTCCCAGGGCATGGTGGGCCAGACGGAGGCCCGTAAGGCGGCGGGCATCGTGGCCAAGATGATCGAGGAAGGCAACATCGCCGGCCGCGCCATCCTGTTGGCCGGCAAGCCCGGCACGGGCAAGACGGCCATTGCCATGGGTATTGCTCAGGCCCTGGGAGAGGACACGCCGTTCACGACGATCGCTGGTAGCGAGGTGTTCTCGCTCGAGATGAGCAAGACGGAGGCGCTGACGCAGGCTTTCCGCCGCTCCATTGGCGTGAGGATCATGGAGGAGACGGAGATTATTGAAGGAGAAGTGGTGGAGATCCAGGTGGACACCCCGACGGGCGGTGTGGGCGACAAGGTGGGCCGCCTCACGCTGCGAACGACCGAGATGGAGACGGTGTACGACCTTGGAGCCAAGATGATCGACTCGCTGACCAAGGAGAAGGTCGAG
The DNA here is from genome assembly GCA_024679225.1 of Phytophthora pisi. NCBI lineage: Eukaryota > Oomycota > Peronosporomycetes > Peronosporales > Peronosporaceae > Phytophthora > Phytophthora pisi. The sequence goes on from JAIKVJ010005968.1 coordinate 4,083, forward strand.
GCTGGCGACGTGATCACGATCAACAAGGAGTCGGGCAAGATCTCCAAGCTCGGGCGCTCGTTCACGCGCTCCCGGGACTACGACGCCATGGGCGCGCAGACGCGCTTCGTGCAGTGCCCCGAGGGCGAGCTGCAGAAGCGCAAGGAGGTGGTGCACGTGGTGTCGCTTCACGAGATTGACGTGATCAACTCGCGCTCGCAGGGCTTCCTCGCGCTGTTTGCTGGTGACACTGGTGAGATCAAGGACGAAGTGCGTGAGCAGATTGACACCAAGGTGGCTGAGTGGCGTGAGGAGGGCAAGGCCACGATCGTGCCCGGCGTTCTGTTCATCGACGAGGTGCACATGCTGGACATTGAGTGCTTCTCGTGGCTTAACCGTGCTCTTGAGAGCGACATGGCGCCCGTGCTCATCATCGCCACGAACCGCGGCATCACGCGCATTCGTGGAACCAACTACAAGAGCCCGCACGGCATCCCCATCGACCTGCTCGACCGACTAATGATTATCCCCACGAAGCCCTACAGCGAGTCCGAGATGCGCAAGATTCTCACGATTCGCTGTGAAGAGGAGGATGTGGAAATGACGGAAGAGGCCAAGGACCTGCTCACGCGCATCGCCGTGGAGACGTCGCTGCGATATGCCATCCAAATGATCATCACGGCGTCGCTCGTGTGCTCGAAGCGCAAGGGCACGGAGGTGGACGTGCCCGACATCAAGCGCGTCTACTCGCTGTTCGCCGACGTCAAGCGCTCCACGCAGTTCCTGATGGAGTACCAGCGCGAGTTCATGTTCCACGAGGTGGATGACGAAGAGGAAGAGGACGAGGACCAGAACATGGAGCAGTAGATCAGCACAGGCAGTTGTTGGACCTATAACAATGAAATCTCCCTTACTATTGCATTGGTATTTGCATTGCGTTCTGTTCTACACTTTATAGTGCGGCGTTTATTTGACCGAGAAGAAGGAGCGCAAGTCGCGCTGCTTGGGTGGGCCGCTGTGCTTCTTGGCCTCCTTCTTGGCCTTGGCGGCCTTCTCGGTAGCCGCTTTCTTCTTTTTCTCCTCCAATTTCTTCTTGGCAGCCTTCTGCTCCTTTTCAACCTCCTCGGGCGTCAACTCCACCTCCTCGTACGTTTTCTCCGTGACCATGTAGCCCTGCTCGTTGATGCGCGTCTTGGAGACAAGTACCCGCCTTTTGGTCGCGATAGCCGGCTCCTCCTCCTCGTCCTCCTCTACCTCGGATTCCACACGCTTCTCAACTTCTTCGGCCTGCTTTGCCTTCTTGGTCGCAGCTGGAGAGGCATTCAGCTTGCGCTTGACATTGCGACTCTTAGGAGCCGGCGTGCTCGTTGCCTTGGGCGCCGGCGCCTCGTCCTCTTCATCTTCGTCATCACTGATCACCCTCTTACTACTCATCGTCTTCTTGACGAACACCGGCGCGTCGGTCTCGTCGTCTTCTTCGTCGTCGCTGTCGACTGTGAGCACGTTGCTCATGTCCAGCTTCTTGGCCTCCGCCGGCTTGCTGGCCGTTGTCTTGCTGGCTCCATTTCTGCTAGCCCCGCTGCTCTTGGAGAAGCCTGTGGTCTTGCCACTGCTCTTGAAGAACAAGGAACTACCGGAAGCCGCGGGCTTCTTCTTGGCCGACGCGTTGATGGCGTCGAAGGCCGAAATGGTCTCCTCGCCCTGCTCCTCCCCGAAGTCCTGGCGCGCCGTGGCCTCCGCGCACTTGATGCCGCTCGCGTACAGCGCCTTGGCTGCTGCCGTCAGCGGCGCGTGCTTGTCCACGCCGCTCAGCGCGTCGTTGCGCGCCTGGCGCTCCTGCGCCCAGCAGGCTGTGGCCATGGCCGCCGCCTCGTCCTCCGCGGCGGCGTTGGACTTGCCGTACAAAGCGTAGATCTGCTGGCACAGCAGGTCGTCCGTCTGCTTCTGGGTCTCCACGGTCAGCGACAGCACGCGCGCCCTCGGGTCGCGCTTGGCGGCGGCTGTGTCGCTCTTGTCCGCGTCATCGGCGACGGCGGCGCGCTTCACCAGCACGTGCAGGGCCTGGACGGCGTCGTTCTCGGACGAGAACTGCGCGAGCGCCTCGGCGCTGGCGGCCGCAGCCACGCGCGAGCGGATGCCGAGCGTCCGGTACGACAGCGGCTCGCCCGCGTCCAGCACCGCGGACGAGATCTCCTCCAGGCAGCGCTTCATTGCTTCCCGCTAAAAAGTTGGCAATTGGCGCTGTGGGATTCACCGATTTTGTGTGATTCACATAAAATCGATTATTTTAGTTACGGATGTAAAATCTACAGAATCGATAATCCCCCGTGTGGATTATTTCCCGCAAAAAATCCAGGACTTTTGTGTTCCAGGGAGGGAGGCAAACTGCTTGCAGTGCGGTATGCAGCAGAAGACTGGAGGCGATGTGTTTGGTGTTGTGGGCAGTATGCGTGCCACTTTCCTGCTGAGACCGGATAGTTTGCAGATTTCTCTGTTCCTGAAGGACAAATACTGCGTATAATTTGCTTAATGCAATGCAGCTAGAAGTCCAGTGGCACTGGAAAGTGAAATGAGCAATAGGAGATGGTTTAGACCGAACGGAATCGCCCTCACACTGCAGACACAGAGGCTACCGGTATTAATACACGCAGTTGATTCAAGAGCATGCGGACGACAGCTAATCAGAGTTTAGCTATAATACTAAAAAGCGATCCGTCCTTAGACTTGAAGGACTTGTTCTGCGGTTCACCCTTAGGTCCTGTAGACTCTACTCTGGAAAATGGCGGCGATTTGGCCAGTGCCCTCGAGCCAGTTGCCGCGCGCACGGGATGATCCATGTTCAACTCCCGATCCGAGCGCGCTCGGTCTCTGAAAGTGCGTGAAGATGCTCGGTCTCTTTTACCTCGAGTTTAACATGTTGACGTCAAAACTTCACGGAGCACGAGCCGTGCGATGTCGACGTCAAACGTTGCGGGCTCTGGTGCTTGGTGCGCGGCCTGCAAACGAGCGCGCGACATTCGGAGCGAGAAACTGAAGAGAGGAGGGGCTTGAACTTGCACGGGTGGCCCACCTGCCTGCAAACTGGGCGTCCGAGCAGAAAGTTTGCGCCCCAAGCAGCGGCAGGCGGGGAAGGAGGCTAGGGCCTCGACAATCAGACCGATCAGTCTCGACGCGTGGCAGCAAGGCACCTTTGAAGTGCGACTATGGGCGCCTTGCGCTTCCGAGTCCTGCGCGCGCAGTCATCTGGGAAAACGCAGTCGCAGCGGCCGAGCTTCTGCCTCCCGCCGCCGACGTTAAACATTGTACCATCGCGGCGGGAGCTTCCTCGCAGAGGACCTGCCCTCCAGCTGGCCGCCGATTCAATTCCGGCCCAGGAAGGCAAGCGCCTTGCGTGTCAAGCGCCGCTGCAACACCCATCACGACTTTGAACCGCAATGCTTGGAGGGCCGTCCGGGCTACGTACCCCGGCATCCAATCAGCGCACGCGGCGCGGATTTTGACCTGTGAAAACCTCGTCCCTTTCACTCTCGAGAGTGACCAACACTCTGCCTTATTCAATTGTTAGTACATTGACCTGTCAGAATAGGTACCCCGCGCAAGCCGACCTAGTTGAATCATCGAACTGCCCACACCGCCGCAATGGTCGCGCCCACGCAGCCACAGATGCCACAGACACTCACTCGGCCATTTCGCAATCCTCCGGGCACAAGACACTCCCCCGTCGTCGACTGCAAGAAGCAATCCCCCCCTCCAGGTGCGCACCACATCCAAGCCATGCATGTGCATGCTGCCACGCGGCTATCTGGAGCCCCGGCCATCTGCTGCGGCTCCAAGATCCGCGTGACACACATCTCGTTTAACACGTCACCTAACCGATTGTATCATTCTCTCGACCGCAGACATGAGCGCCATCATCAAGTCCCTCCGCCAGGCCGCGCGCTCGAGCGCCGTGCCCGCCGCGACCCGCTCGCTGTCCACGGCCACGCCCACGCTGCTGGACGAGCTCAAGGAGCAGATCCCCGTGCGCCAGGAGGCGCTCAAGAAGCTCAAGGCTGAGCACGGCCACAAGTCGCTGGGCGAGGTCACCGTGGAGCAGACGCTGGGCGGCGCCCGCGGAATCAAGTCGCTCCTGTGGGAGACGTCGCTGCTGGACGCCGAGGAGGGCATCCGCTTCCGCGGCCACACCATCCCGGACCTCCAGACGAAGCTGCCCGCCAAGGAGGAGGGCGGCGAGCCCCTACCGGAAGGCCTACTATGGCTGCTCATGACTGGTGAGATCCCCACGGCTGCCCAGGCCGCCAGCGTCACCGCCGAGCTGCACTCGCGCGCCAAGGTGCCCGAGCACGTGCGCAAGCTCATCCGCGACCTCAAGCACGCCCACCCCATGACCCAGCTGTCGGCCGCCGTGACCGCCATGAACACCGAGAGCATCTTCGCCAAGAAGTACGCCGAGGGCATCCACAAGTCGACCTACTGGGAGTACACCTACGAGGACAGCATGAACCTCATCGCCCGCCTGCCGGAGGTGGCGGCCCTTATTTATCGCAACACGTACTTCGGCGAGTCCAACAACGCCTACGACTCGAGCCTGGACTACTCGGCCAACTTCAACCGCATGCTGGGCTTCGACAACGCTGAGTTCGACGAGCTCATGCGTCTGTACCTGGTGATCCACAGCGACCACGAGGGTGGCAACGCCAGCGCCCACACCACGCACCTGGTCGGCTCGACGCTGTCGGACCCGTACCTCTCCCTGGCCGGTGGCCTCAACGCTCTGGCCGGCCCCCTGCACGGCCTGGCCAACCAGGAGGTGCTGGGCTGGATCCTCGACCTGCAGGCCGAGTTCCACGCCAAGGGCCTGGAGGTGAACAAGGAGACGATCACCCAGTTCGCCTGGGACACGCTGAACGCCGGCAAGGTCATCCCCGGCTACGGCCACGCCGTGCTGCGCAAGACGGACCCGCGTTACACGTGCCAGCGCGAGTTCGGCCTCAAGTACATGCCCAACGACGAGCTGTTCCGCATCGTGGACACGATCTACCAGGTGATGCCCGGTGTCCTGACCGAGCACGGTAAGACCAAGAACCCGTACCCGAACGTGGACTCGCACAGCGGCGTGCTGCTGCAGTACTACGGCATGACGCAGAAGAACTACTACACGGTGCTGTTCGGTGTGTCGCGCGCCATCGGTGTGCTCTCGCAGCTCTTCTGGGACCGCGCCCTGGGCCTGCCCCTGGAGCGCCCCAAGTCGGTGACCAGCGAGTGGATCAACAACCACTTCGCCAACCAGAAGTAGGCATATCCAACCCGCTAGCTACAGAGAAGAAGACGGGGTCACGCGCGTATGGGCGTGGCCGCCGTGGATGGACGAACACACCAGCAGGAGAGTCTCGGCAGGTAGATAGGCTGGGCCTTAGGAGTTCTTTATTTGCAAATGCAACGAGCAGTTTAGTTCAACTGGTGTGTGCGTCCTTCTCCATGTGTGTGGAGCGATATGGACGTGCATGAAGCCCCCATCTTCACAATTCTAATAGCGACAGCACCACCACGAGCACGTCGGTGCCGACGGCATGGAACGTGCTCGGGCAGGAATCGGCTTGCATGTGCAAGCAAGGTTGCCTACGTCACACGGGGTGCCATCTTTGCAGCCGATTGGCTCGCACAATGATTACCTAGAACTTGAAGTTCTAGGTGCCTAGTTTTTGACCAATAGTCACTCGTTTAACAGTTCCAGTTCCGGCGGTCTGGAAGTTAGTTCGAGGTGGCTTTTCTATTGGCTGGTGACTGATGAGGTATAGAAATTGTCCTCCCACATGTCTGCGCGACCAATCCAACGACGCGAATGTCCTCCAGGGCGCGGTATCCGGATACGTCCCCGCCTCACCAGCTTGGAAAGGTATAGTAGAGGAGAAAACGTGATTTTCACAGACAGCAATTTCACAGAGCAACGTTTATGACACAACAGCTGTC
>JAIKVJ010005969.1:0-10034 GCA_024679225.1 Phytophthora pisi
GTCACGTGACCTAACGACGTGACCAACTATGTCATTTGACCTCATTTATCGGTCTTGATAGACGCGACGGCTGCGTTCACGTCCTTGGGGACAACGTCGCCTCAGTACATGAGGCACGTGGCCATATACTTGCCGTGGCGCGGGTCGCACTTGGCCATCATCGACGTCGGCTCGAACGCGCTGTTGGGTGATCTCAGCTACGGACAGCGACTCGTGGAACGCTTTTTCGGCCGAAATGACTGGGGCGTACGAGCTCAGCATGAAGTGGATCCGCGGGTACGGCACAAGGTTCGTCTGGAACTCGGTGATATCCACGTTGAGCGAGCCATCAAAGCGTAGCGAAGTGGTCAACGACGAGATCACCTGGGCGATTAAACGGTTCAAGTTGGTGTACGTGGGGCGCTCGACGCCGAGTGAACGGAGACAGATGTCGTAGATGGCCTCGTTGTCGAGTAGGAAGGAGACGTCCGTGTGCTCCAGTAACGAGTGCGTGGCCAGCACCGAGTTGTAAGGCTCCACGACCGCCGAGGACAGCAGCGGCGAAGGGTAGATGGTGAACCCCAGCTTGCTCTTCCGGCCGTAGTCCATCGACAAGCGCTCAAGCAACAGCGCGCCCAGCCCCGACCCAGTGCCACCACCCACCGCGTTGAAGATCATGAACCCTGCAGGCCTGTGCAAGCGTCCGCCAGCTTCCGAATGCGGTCCAGCACGTGGTCTACGATCTCCTTGCCGACCGTGTAGTGACCCCGAGCGAAGTTGTTGGCGGCGCTCTCCTTGCCCGAGATGAGCTGCTCCGGGTGGTAAAGCTGGCGGTACGCCCCCGTCCGCACCTCGTCACACACTGTCGGCTCCAGGTCGACGAGCACAGCGCGCGGCACGTGCTTGCCCGAGCCCGTCTCGGAGAAGAACGTGGAGAACGAGTGGTCTTCCAAGCCGACGGAGTCATTGGGGATCTGGCCGTCTGGCTGGATGCCGTGCTCGATGCAGTAGAGCTCCCAGCACGCGTTGCCAAGCTGGACGCCGCCCTGGCCAAGGTGGACGGAGATGATTTCACGCATGTTGACTTGAGGGTGGAGACTGCGGATTGAGTTGACGCGGTGCGTTGCGAATTGCACAATGATGGGAGTGGGGAGCGACCAAGAGCTCTGGCCACGAGTCCTCCAAGTTGGTGATCATCATTCCAGCTTGTGCCAGATCTAAAGCAGAGGCCACGCAAGCGATCGCCTCGTGTTGCAGTGCAACAAAGTGACCAACATTCTGGTGTCAGGCGCTTGCCACAATCACAACGAGGACACCAGGTGTCCGGTCAGGTCCTCGCCCGGAGTTATAACCCCGGCATCTTGCACAGATACATGTGCATGTATTGCGGCCACCACCACGAGGAGCTCCTCATGTGGACACGCAATTTTGGGCGATTTAAATTTTGGGACTCCAAGGACTAAATTTTAGGACAAAGTTTTGGGACTAGAATTGTGGGGTCTGAAGGACTAAATTTTGATCGTTACCATAATTGTGTGCTTGGTAACTCGAAGCCATGGAGGCGAATGCGCAGGTAAAGCTTTCTGCACTCCAGCACTCCGTGCACGTCGTCATAGTCTCGACTAACGTGCAAATAGCACCTCCAACATTTGCATTGCTTCCTCTATCTAATTGTACCACATTTTGCTGCTCTGTTCTTCACAGTACGCGCTGCACGACAGCGAAGCAGCGCCACCAGCTTGGGCAGCTCGGGTCCGGCTCACGCCCGAGCTGCTGCACAAACTCCGGCAGTCACCAGAGCAGATTCTGCTCAAGCTCAATGTGGCAACTGGCGACGGATCAACCGCGAATCGTGGAGGCAGCAAGAAGACCAGTCTTATGACCGTCACTATGGCGGACGGCGAGTCGGAGGAGCAGTACGAGCTGCTGTCGTTTCCAGAGGATCCGGGCATCAACCTCGTCTGCACCTTCCGCCACGAGGACAGCGGAGACTCTGGTACAGGCTACAATGTTTATAAGACGGGTGCAATCCACCAGAAGCTGCTGGTGCAACGGCTGCTGGACGCCACGGAGAAGGATCGAATCAAGGACAAGCACGCCAAATCGGTGCTGGCGTCCAAGTCGCGCTCGGCGAAGCTTATCGATTCAGATTTGGAGAAACCAGCTAAAAGGCAGCGACTCATGACGCGGTTGTCCAGTGTACCGAGTAAACGAACGACTGCAGGCGGGAGTGCGTGGTCCGTTGCGGCAGGGCGCAAGCGGTACGTCAAATGCACCAATGCTCCCTGTTTGTTTATCCTTTGCGAGCTCATGTGGTGGTGTACTACAGAACTAGAAAGCTGGTGTTGCCTTCCGCACTGACGAAGGAAGAAGCTAAGGAGGCGAAAGAGAGGATTGAAAAGGGTTTTGAAGTTGAGGTGGAGCAGCCGTCGACGACACAGACAGAGAAGCCACTTGGCGACGAGACAGAAGAAGAACAGAGCGAAGCGCCTCCGACAGTCGTTGTTAGCGAGGAAACTGCTGCCGCCGCACGTGATGCTGAGTTCAACGCCCTCTTCTCGTCTGATTCAGATGATGAAGATATCGGACAACCACGAGTGCTGCGAAGAACGAAGAAGAAGGCAGCAAAGGGGGTGGAAAAGGATACAACTGCTGCAGACATCGAGAGCAATGCGAAATCTAACGAGGGCGCTAATGTTGCGAAAGAGAATGGAGTTACAGAAACTGAGATGGACGACTCGGCGCAACCGAAGACAGACTCAGCCCAGAATTCTACCAGCGGTGAGGCATCCACTGCTGCACATACTCAGCCTGCAAACCCCCACGAAGCAACCTCTTCTCAAAGCAAACCAAGCACTGACACGCTGGATATCTACGCATTGAAGCCAATCAAGCCATCGTCATCTGGTGTCGTGGTCAAGCGCGCCCGCGTACGCTCGGCTCTCGTGTCGGATCGCGTGAAGCAGTCGCGAATGCCCGACCTGTCGTTCTTCCCCTCCGCTGTTGTGCAAATCTGCCAACGTCTGGCAAACTACCGGGGGCGGTCCGTGATTCTTGACGAGAACGACTACGACTCGTTCGTGGAGACGCACGAGCAGTTCCGTCATGACTGGGAAATGCTCGACAAGGTGGGCCTGCTGTAGCACTCTAATCTAGAAAGCGCTAAGGTTGCCTGACCAACTGGCTTACTTTCGGTCTGCACAGGCATACTCGATCGAGATGATCAAGACGGAGGGTCTGCACCTGCAACTTGAAGTGGGTCCAGCTGACGCGGATCAAGAGCAGCTGGAGGCGCGGATAAAGGCGTCGAGCAGCAAGAGAGAGGTGCGTCCACCTCATAATCAAAGCAAATTGGGTACTGCAAACCCGCTGACAGTGTCTTCATCGTGCACACAGGGCTTGCTCTTCGTGCGGGACGCCATGGCGAGCATCCAGAAGATCCTGCACAGCCTACAGATGTCCGTCGACCGCTTTGACTTGAAGCCTCACACGTCGCAGAACACTACCCTTACACAATAATATGTGGCGCACCCTTCCATAATAAAATATCGGTTTTCCATTCTCCATTACACAATCCTCCGACGACACGGGGAAGCACGCGAGCGCTGCCGCAGTCGACACCAGGAGAGAGAGACAGAGACAGAGAACCAGACAATGCAAGGAGGAGACTCGCGCAGCCTCACGGAGCCGCCGTTCATCGCGCGCGTGAGCGTCTCCATCAAGAGGTGCGTCCTGCGAGAGGGGACCGGATGAATCTTCCTCCCACAGTAGACCTGACTAATTGACGTGTATGCATTCTTGCAGGAAATGGCAGTACCTGCTGGACAAGTCGACCATCCACGTGTACGCGCGCTGGGGCGTGGCCCTGGGCCTGCTGGCGCTCTACCTGGTGCGCGTGTTCTACCTCAACGCCTTCCACATCGTGACGTACGGCCTGGGCATCTACCTGCTGAACCTGTTCATCGGCTTCCTGTCGCCCCAAGTTGACATGGAGTCGGAGGGCCCGCTGCTGCCGCACAAGCAGAGCGAGGAGTTCCGCCCGTTCACGCGCCGCGTGCCCGAGTTCCAGTTCTGGTACTCGACCTTCAAGGCCGCCATCGTGTCGCTGCTCATGACGCTCAGCAGCGCCTTCGACGTGCCCGTGTTCTGGCCCATCCTGCTCATCTACTTCATCGTGCTCTTCGCGCTCACCATGAAGCGCCAGATCAAGCACATGTGGAAGCACAACTACGTCCCGTGGGACCACGGCAAGCAGGTCTACAAGGGCAAGAAGAACGCCAAATAGACGGCTGCCTATCAGCCAGCCAGCCAGCCAGCCAGCAAGGAAGCAAGCAGAGGGCATCCATAGCACACGACCTAACAGCGGAATTCAATGCGAAACTCAACAGCACACACACACACCGCCGCCATAAAGATTTACTCATCGACGGTGACGTCATTGTGCACCTTCGTGTTCGCAACACGAAATGCACCCATCATTTCCGCACAGCTCTTTCAGCCCCTCACTTTTTAGACCGCCGACACAAATGACGCCCATGGCACCGCGGTGGGTGCAGGCGGCGGCGTCTGGGCGGCCTCTGGGTCGCTGGCGGGCGCTGCCGCTGCGCGTGCAGCCGCTCAAGACGCTGCGCCAGGACTGCCGCGTGTTCTCCGTGCTGCTGCTGCCGGCCGACAGACGCGCAAGGGCGACGCCGACCGTCGTCCGGACGCTGGAGTTGCGCAGAGCCATGAGCTCGACGCCCGACAACGAGTCGGAGGAGCAGAAGAAGCGGCGCGAGCTGGAGGCCAAGACGGCGGCCAAAATCCTCAAGAAGAAGCTCAAGAAGGACATGGAGACGGCCAGGAACCTCGTACGGATGACGACACGGCAGAGGCGGCAGTAGATCTCGAACTATTGTTCCTAACGACAGAGTGCTGTGGACTGTGAACGTTTGACAGGCAATGCATCAAGTGGTGAACGTGCCGAACGTCATCACGACGGCGCGGATCCTGGCCACGCCGTATCTGGCGCACCTGATTGTCCAAGGAGACCACGTCTCAGCTATCGGCTGTACGCACCATTTGGCTGCTGATTAATGCTTGTCTGGGGGCTCTGAGAGTCTGATATGTCGTATATTTATTGTTGGTCGTTGCAGTGCTGGCGGTGGCTGGTGTCTCCGACTGGTTGGACGGCTTCATCGCGAGGACGTTCCACCAGGAATCCATCGTCGGCTCCTTCCTTGACCCTTTCGCAGACAAACTGCTCATCGGCACCTTGTCGCTCAGTATGATGTGGACGGGGCTGCTGCCACTGCCTTTGGCGGCGCTGATTTTGGGCCGTGACGGCATGCTCATTGGTGGCACGTTCTACCACCGGCTGAAGACCAAGGACGAGTCTTCGGGATTTTTCGATACGTCAGACAGCGGGGCCTTTCAGGTCAAACCGTCGCTGCTGAGCAAGGTGAACACGGCTCTGCAGCTGTCGGTCTTTGGACTCGCGCTGACCAACGCGGCCTGGCAAATTCCTCCGGATCCGGCACTCAACGTGCTCTTGTACGTCTTCATCACTTCCTCTATACGGTATATTGCGCTTGGCCGCTAACTGCTGTCTTCTCTCGTTTTGTGCGTGTTTCACAGTGGCGTTGTTGGCACGACGACCTTCCTGTCCGGGTCCGAGTACTTGTACGGATACATGACCAAGACGGGGGCATTCAAACCGCTGCCAAAAGCGGTAGAGCGGCCACTTCGCAAGGCGGTGGAGCGCACGGAAGCGGTGATAGAGCGAACCGAGGCGGTGGTCAAGCGCACGGAGGAGGTGGTCAAGCGCCCTCTTCAGAAAGCAGTCCAGCGCACGAAGGAGCGGCTGAAAAAGTAGATACAGTAGGAACCCCCAGCTGCTGCTTCCCGGAATGGACTTCACGGCGTGCGGAGTTTGAGGCACATCCACACACTAAAGAGACGACAGGTGTGGAGCTCATGCTGATATTTTGCTCCGCTAAATCGGAAGGTATTGTGATTCCAAACGTTTGTATACACTTCATGTCCTTAGGCACCGATGGAGCAAGTCGTACTTCTATGTTGACCTCATGACAGGCGTGACAAGACCAGAGATCGCACCGATCTTCGTGGTGCGTCCAGCGTTGCTGCTTTTGAGGTAGCACTGGGTGCCAAAGGGGTCGTCGTTAATGTACGTGTACGAATCGCATCCTGGCGTCTTGCCACACTCCTCACAGCACTCACCAGGTCCAATGTCCGTCACTCTCTTGTTGTCGTTCCGGTAGTAACGTTAGTCGATGTTTGTTTCTACGTAGCACCGAGGGCGTTCGATGCACTGGTAGTAGCTCCAATCCCATGGCTGGCGGTACGGAGTAGTCACCGCACTTGGACCAGGCCGGAAGGTTGGGCATCGTTCCTGAGTGGAGACCAATTTTCTTCGCCCACCCGTCGACGCTGTTCTTCAGGTAGCACTGAGTTCCTCGAGGGTCGTCGTTCACGTACGTGTAGCCCACGCAGCCCATGGTCTTGTCGCACTCGTCGCAGCACTCCCCCGGTTTGATTCCCTGGATCCGTTTGATGTCGTTCCCGTACAGGTCCACGTTGGTGTAGACCTCGCAGCTTTTGGGCTTCTCGATACACCGGTAGTAGTACGAGTCCCAAGGCTGGCAGTAGAAGCCCTGGGTGCAGAGCTTGAAGCCGCTTTGGTCACCGCATTTCCCCTATGCTGGAACTTCACGGCCCGAGATGACAACGGCGTTTTTGCCGTAGCTCCCGTGGAGATAGTCGTTCATCGTTTGCGCCTTGCTCACGAGGAGGCACTTGGGCTGGATGTGTCTCCAGCCGCCGTCGTCCGTAACGAAAAACTGGCAGTCTGGGTTGGCCGTGCAGTTCGCGCAGCAGACTTCCGGGCTGGCAGGGTACAGGACGGTTCCCACCACATCGCCTACGGTGTTCATGGTCGAATACTGCACTCCGCAAAACGGGTCTGCAGCATTAGCGATTGCTGCGAAGGATGATAGAAGGCCAGCGACACATGCAGCAGACAGCATTGAACTCGAGCCGCTTGTGCTGGATGGAGGAATTTCGGGAATGAGCCAAAGCAGGGTTACCGCAGATGAATCCTTTTGAAGAAAGACGAACGAGTCCCAGTCGCGAGCAACAGCAGAGCTTTCACGTTAGCGATGACTCAGCCATTGAGCTATTGAGCGGAGGTTTCGCCCGTTACCAGTGTTGCTGTTGAAGTTTTCTGTTCGTCGGCTTCAAGTGGGTTGTAGAAGGAGGAAAGCCTCGACTCGGTTTGAGTGATCGGCCAAGTTTTACCACATTTGAAGTTGCCTCCACATTCGCTATATGAATACTAGCGATAGACTCGCGGATACTGCGCGCACCAATGCCTTTGCAAGTTACGGCTTCCACTCGGCCATTTCATATTAAAAACCAAAATACACCTGACGTACTATACATCGTACACTTAACTTAGTTACAGCTCAACGATCTTGCCCGAGTACACTCCCTTCGGTCTGCACTCGTCGTCCGACTGTGATCGCTCGTATTTGCCAGCATCTCGGCGCTCTGGGATCGGAGCGAGGCGCCTGATGCGGCGAAGTTGGCGCTTGAAGGCCCAATTCGTGAACAAGACACAGTCTCCCCCCACCAGCATGCCACCCTGCAGGTCCTGCGCCCGGTAATTGCGCGGGACCTCCACAGGAGGCGCGACGAACTTGTCGGCCGGCTGTGCGCCGGCGAAGTCGAAGATGTCGTCGTCGATCTCCGCGTCTTCCTCTGAACTGTCGTCGTCCGAGTCCTCGAGAGGTTCTTCGCCTTCATTGCTCAGATTTGCACAGGACTCGGCTATCAACTTGGCCAGTTCTTCACTGTAGCAGCTCGCTCCTTCGTCCCCATTGCCATTCGACTGCACGCTTCGGTGCACGAAATTCTGCTTGCGCTCGCGCGGGCCGAAGACCTTCTCGATCCACGCATCGCGGTCGATGGGGGCGACCACGAGCCGCTCCAGAGGCTTCGGCGTCGCAGTGAGCGGGGGCATTGTGGCGGCGTGGCTGATCCGGCTCGAAGAGGCTGGCTGCTGCTGACGCCGATGATTTGAAAGTGGGGTTGCAGTGATTCGACCTTCGCTGCATGGAGGTGGCAAGGATAATGCGATACCTTCCGGAAGGTGTCTCAGGGCGATGATGTCTTCCATCACCCCAGGTTGAAGGGCGAGGAACAGTACCACACAGTAATACTAGTATATCGCTATCTATTCCTTCCTTCATTACGCTCCTCCGTCGTCGAGGTCGGCCTTGACCATCACAAACTCGTCCTGAACTAGTCCTGAACCGCTCAGAATGTACGCGTCGTGCGGTTCGCCTGCAGCGTCGAGTAGCCAAAGTGCTCGTAGTCCGAGACCGCGTTCCACGACGCGTTGTTGCTGGGCGGCTCGGACATTCCTTCGACCTGGCCGGCACCGCCCGTGAGAATGTGGACGGGCGCCTGCGGGTTGTCGTACACCGCCAAGTCGGCGGAGACGCCGTCCATTACCGGCTTGCTCTTGGCGACGGGCAGCTCTCGCTCGTAGTAGTGCTTGTGGCCCGCCAGCACCACATCCACCTCGTACTTGAGGAACAGCTCCTCGAACGCGCGCTGGATGCTCGCGGTCTGCTCGTTGGGGACGTCGTTCTCCGAGTTGAGGACGCTGTACATGGGTCGATGCATGCCCACGAAGATCCACGGCACGTTGGCTCGGTTCGCGTGCGCCTTCTTGAGATCCGCTTCCAGCCAGCCCAGTTGGTCCCCGAAGTTGCCGTTCTTGACCCACAGCGTCATGCGGTTCGTGGGAGCGCCTGGGTAGTCCGACTCGGACGAAATGGACGTGAAGTGGATGGGCCCGTGGTCGAACGAGTGCCACATATTCAACGCCCCGCCGCTCTCCTCGTACGGCATCTTGAAGCGCGTGTTGTACGCCGTGTAGTTGCCGAGCGCGTCCCTCTTCTTCTTGGAGATCTGGCACCGCGGGGAATGGCACTCGGCCTCGTGGTTGCCCACCAGAACCATGTAGGGCACGCGGCTCATGAGCGGCATCATGGAGTTCATCCACTTGTTGTACACCTCCTCGTAGAAGAAGCCCGCGGCCTGGCTCAGCGTCAGGAAGTCGGCGTCCGCGTACGAGATGTCGCCGAGGTGGTACACGATGTCGATATCGTCCGAGGTCAGCTTGGTGATGTCTGCGATCGTGTCGACCGAGTTCTCGCCGTCCCCGAGGTCCCCGTAGATGAGCGCGTTGAACGTGCTGTCGTCCGACGGTGGACGCGCCGTGATGAACGAGTAGACGTCGCTCGTGAACTTGTCGTCGGAGCGACTGCCCACCTTGTTGAAGTACTTGGTGCGCGGCCTGAGGCCCGTGACGGTCGCGTGGTGGTGGAACAGGTTGTACTCCTTGTCGCTGTAGTAGCTCAAGCTGGAGACCGGCGTGTCCACAAGCTCCAGAGTGTCTTCCGAGTCGCCGACCCAGACGGAGCTATCGGTCACGTCCTCGAACGTCGCCCACGACACCATCATGGCCGTCCCCGCCTTCTTCCCCGCGAACGCCAGGTGGATCTGCTGCGGGTACAAGTTGACGCCGTCCCTGACCCGGCAGGACTGGTTGAAATTCAGGTCGCCGATGTTGAAATTGAACTCGCAGAGGCTCTCGGGCTCGCACACGCCGCGCTTCTTGTTGCGGTAGCACGTGCTGTCGTCCACGATGACGTTCGCCCCGACAGCAGCGAGAGCGACAAGCGCCAGCAGCAGCAGACTCATCTCGACTTGCTTTTGCCAACGAGCTCAAATCGAGAGCCATCCCATCCCAAAGAATGCCGAAGCCTCAGTGCCTCCAGCCGGGTCTGTAATCGAGAGACCGACGGGGTCAAGGCTTGACCCCGCTTGACTCAAGCTGACCGCCTTGACCGCCACTTGACAAGCATGTCCGGGGCATTTCTCTGTTCGTCGGGAAGCCAGGTGCATCCAAGCACGAGATAGCCAAAGGGAATCCGTCACCATTCCAAAGTGAAAATACTCAAAACACCCACGGTTATCACCTTCAC
>JAIKVJ010005970.1:0-10013 GCA_024679225.1 Phytophthora pisi
GACTGTAGCCACTTGTGCGTGTAACCCTGTTACACCACATCTTAATCGGAAATTCAGCGAGAAGGTGAGGCTTCTGAACGATGGCCAACTGCACGATGACATCATCAAACCACAGTTAGATCAGCTGGAGTCGGCTAGATCAGAAGAACGATCCTTCGCATTGGCAGATGGTCGTGAAATTGGCGGAGCCTCGGTCATCAAGCATATGCTGACTGGTTTGTAGAATAGTGCCAGTCTGATCCATGGAATTTGTGGTCTATCACCGCTAGTGTAACGCCGGGGGTTGTGCCAAATCAAAATCCAATTGAAGCTCACGATAGCGCCATTAAGAAAACCGCAGCGGGGCCTGTCCGAGCTGCGATACCTCCCGTTGTGGCAGCAACTCTACGCAAAACTCTCATTCACTGCGGGCGTGAAGGCAACGTGGATCCTATTCGCGCATTTAATGAAGGTCCTACCGACGCGAAAATTTACACACTGGCTTCAGCACTGTGTAAGCTGGCGAATCATTTTCCAATACACAAAGGGGTGTCCAGACGCGCTATTTCTCAGAAAACGTGGTACTATTTCAACTCCGACTACTATCTCGTGAATGATGAACACTTGTACGGGGGTCGCAATACGAAGGCAAGAACGACCACGTACGCCAAGTCGCTAGGCGGTGAGCTAAACAAATCTGAAATCGTACACAATATCCAGCTACGGTACCAAAGCTTACACGCGGTGGACATCTTGTGCGGCACGGATATTGAACACGATTGGGCAAGCGCTGTCTGGACGATTGATGAGGTAAGACTGTCTAATATGTTTTTACACTAAGTCTAGCTGTGGTGATATCCCTAGATTGAAAATGTGCGACCCTAGCTCTGTTGTGACTGCAAGAATTTCAGACAAAGCGGGTGGTTGTGCGGGCATGTCGTGGCGTGTATTTATATCGTCGACACTTTAGACTTCTCTATCGTGCTGAAAAGCCTACCGGTTTGCCGAACGCCAGGAAGTCCACAGAAGAATGCCTTGGACGCGAAGATTTAAGCTCTGGCGCATATACTGTTGATGCACTGATCAAACGCCTGATCGAGCGGCCCGTGAGTGTCATTAACTGGGGTGTGCTTCGCACATGGGCAACTGAGGATTCCGACGGCGACATTAAAGAGCCCGACAATTTAGGCGTAACTCAGCCATCCTGCTTGATGAATGGCGCCAGATACTGGGACGTTTACTTCGACAAACGAAAAGAAACCGTGACGATGGTTGCCGAAGCGCTGGCTCCTACAATTAACTACGCACAGTGTATGGGCCACCACATCCTTCTCGCACAGAAGTTGTAAGACAACCAAATCCCTTATAGGGAGCAAAAGTAGTGAAGCTAGATGTAGTGAGTGCTTTGGGTGCTGCGAATTAGGGACCTGTCAAACATTACCTCATTCGGATTTCATTAATAAAAAATATTGCATGAAATAATTTCAGCCCCCCGTTCGTAAGGAGCTTGAGGGGTGCCTGCATCATCATAGGTGTCTCGCCCGGCAAATCGATTTCTCAAGGTTCGAAGCCTAAGAACCGATAAAGTTAGCTTATGTAACTTTGACCCTCGCGTTTTTGGCATTGAAGAAGTGACTATAGTTTATTTCGTAACGAATCCAACCTTCTAATAGGGATTCATGTGCTATGTTTGAATGAACTCTTTAACCCCTCATTCACCAAACCCGCGTGATAAAATGTTGCTGCACATCACTGGTCGTAGGCTCCTACAGCTTCCCTCTTGTTTTTAGTATGTTCTCAAATAAATACGAATCGTTTGCGGTTTTTATGTACTCCGTGTGTCGTTTTTGATGTAGGACCTCCTACATAAAGCTCCATTTGTTGTCAAGAAGCCCCTCTGAATTCATTCGCACGTCGGAGGAGACGCCGGACCATAGTTACTATATGTTACAAAACCATGTGCACGCGTGTGCGATAGGCGGCCCAATCCACAACATTCGTCTTCGCCTATCTGTCTCCACGCTGCTCGTTGTGGGTAGTGACTGGCTACGACGAGGAGGACGACGACACTTATCTACCGCTGCTCGAGGTGCTGCTGGCGGCGCTGCGGCAGCTCGACCAGCTGCAAGTCGTGCTACTACTACCCAACTGACGCTACTGTGGCTCCTACTGCTTCCGTGAGCGGTGGCAGGCGGCTTCCGTGCGGGCTGTACGTCGTTGTGACATACTTCGGGGTGGTGCTGGGGCCTCGGCTGGGCGGGCTCGGTCGTCTGCCGGCCCGCGCTGCTCGTGGTGGCGCTCGTGGATGTGGCGCTCGTAGTGGTGGCGCTCGTGGTGGTGGCAGTCTACGACGACGACGACATCTATCTACCGCTGCTCTAGGTGCTGTTGTCGGCGTTTCGGCAGCTACACAGATGATAAGTGTTGTGCAGTGGTCGATATGCCGCAAAGGCTAGACTGCGACCTGTAGTGGCTGAATGCCAACGACGGCGCTAAGCGAACAAGGTGATAAGATGGTAGCCATATACGGTATTGATTAGGATCAGGATATGTGCGTGTCGTAACTAAATGGAACGTGCGAGCGGATTTGGTGGCGGAATTGCCGCAGCTCTTCATCCAACTGACGAGCATGGTGTGGCTCCAGGTTTGTAAGCGGCTCAAAGGTGTCGTGCCAAAAAACAAGCACACGAAGCTTGTTGTGGCGGGGGGTCTCATTGCATGGCGAGGCCTGTCGTTTGGAAGAGGTTGCTGTCGTCGTAGTCGAGGGATATACTGCGCCGCCACGTCAGGAGGCAAAGCGGTAAGTGGCTCGAAGGTGGGCTCTCATCGAAGCCGCGCATGCAGGCCTCCTTGACGTGAGTACCGCACGCCAACAATGCACTCGTATAGATAGACCCGTTCTTGCTCCATGCGTCGTGCTCGCGGCCGAGCACTTCCTTGATTCCTACGACCTTCATCGCCTGTCAAATCAATAATCTCCACGACTCCAGTCAAGTCAATACCCCCCCCGCGTGCTGCTGGCCTGGGGTTCGTCGTTGTTCCCGTCGCTGCTGAACACGGTGCTGGCGTAGAGTCGCCTGCCGCCTTCGGACGCGCTGCAGCATTTTATATGGTAGTTCTTGTACGACAACAACAGGCTGGGCGTGGGGCGCAATGCCCTGCTGCCGTGGATTCGGGTGCTGTTCTTGTGGTGGGGAATTTCGGTGCCGCTGCTCCACGTTTACACGAGGTTGCTGGACTACCTCGGGATGCTGTATGTTCCTGCGCGGACGAGGTTGTTGAACGGCGTGTACACGAGGTGCACCACCCAGCTGCTCTCTGGTATTGAGCAGCTCGGACTCGAGTACATGCTGTTCTTGAGAGAGAGGAGCTTGTCGCTGCTGGCTCGACGGTCCGAGAAGGCTGCTGACTGTGGGGGACAAACGGCTCCTCTCGCCACTCTGGTTGACCAGCTTGCTGTTCTCGCGAGGTTTGAGCGCGTCGCGGCTGCTCGGCATCCATAGGACCCTGTCGGCTGTATTATGAGCGCGTCACGGCTGCTCGGTATCCATAGGACCCTGGCGGCCGTAGCGCATCGTCAGCATGACGCTGTCGGCTGTGGTGGGCCGGCAGTTTGCCTTCATCCAGCTCCCACTGGCGAGTCTCAGCCTGTTTCGCTTCTGTGGAATCGGCGCTGGTCGTCACCGGCGTGACATTGGTGATGCTGCTCTTGTTGATCTTGCAACTACTAGCGGTTTCGGCACAATTAGGGGTAGTCAATGCCTGCAGCAGCAACTAATGTATCTTTCTTCTTTTGGTCTCGACAATTGCCGCAACTTGCGGCAACTTGGCCTCTCGCAGGGTTCCCCTCTTTCCCTCGGCTCACCTGCCCAGCTGCCTCTATCCTCATCTGGGAGGAGCGCGGACACCCGTCGCCGCCGCTTGCTGACGTCACCCCGCACCAGGTCATCACCACGTTCGGTAACCTCTCGCTCGCGTACGCCGCTGCGACGGTGATCCCCGACCTGCAGCGCCAGCACTCGCAGCCCGAGCGCATGCCCCGTGTCATCATGGTCAGTTTGGGCATTGCCTCGGCCTTCTTCATCGCTGTGGCTATTGCCGGCTACGCTGTGGGCGGCTGCCAGATGTCGGGCAACCTGCTCTTCTCGGTCGCCAACACCTCGGACCCGTTCGCCACCACCACTCTTGGTTTCGTGGCCGACCGCGGCGCCGTCATCATGGCCTTCCTGTTCATGCAGCCGCACCTGTCGATGGCCTTCTCGACGTTCCTGCACCCGGCCTTCTACCTCTTCGAGCGCGTGATCCTCGACATGCACAAGACGGACCCCATCACCAACGACGGCGAGATCGAGATCGAGGAGAAGATGTCGTCGAACATGCGCTCGTCGACGCCCGCCGACCTTGAGAGCAACAAAACGCGCGTCCGTTGCTGCCCACCACTACGACGAGGACGACCTGTCCGAGTACACGGGCGGCGCCAACGTGCTCCGCTACATCGGCCTGCGCATCTCCATCATTGTGATCCTCGTGGTGCTCTCCATCCTGCTGCGCGACCACTTCCTCGACCTCACCGACTTCACGGGCGCCACGGCCATCACCATGTCGAGTCTCATTTTGCCGATCATCTTCTACCTCAAGGTCTTCTGGACCAAGGTACCGGCCTGGGAGAAGCTGCTCTGCGTCGCCGTCGCCGTCATTTGCACCGTCTGCGGCATCTACGTCATGATCTACGCCGGCAAGAACCTCTTCAACCCGGACGACGACGACACCACGTTCCCCTACTGCACGACCGAGTTCCAGGAGGAGCCGTACTACGTCCGGAACAGCACGGACTAGACGAGTAGAATGTGTAGATTTCATAATAAACAAAGACTGCTGCGTTGATTGCTATCAAAGTACGGATGTCCCGTCAGTATTGCCTTGGTACACTTTGCTAGGGATATTTAGCAGTGCATGCTTCGATTTACCAGTTCCTATAGTCGCAGCATCTTGTCAGCAACACGTACAACTCGACCTAGTAAACCTGAAAAAAACACGAACCTGGTTAGCAAAGACCCGTCCATCCGCGTCGACAACACCTCCTCAAACTAAAGTCTTGACAGCAGTAAGGCCTGCTACGCGACATACGCGAGTCCCTGTCGTGCCTGTACACACACAGCATGCATCTCGTCAGCAACTTCGAACAAAACTACACCAAACAACAAATCACTGCACGAACCTGCTCTTGGGTGTCCTTGTCCTTACATTTTGCAGACTAAGACAACCAACCGGCTGAGACGCGCTGCAGAGCCCCGTGCCATTGAACTCGCATATCACGCCCCGTTCGCTACTACCAGCATACGTCACAGCATCCATCCACACAAAGTACACTTCCATCAGTGAAAACTTGACACATCCTTCGATAGTTTTGTCACTTTTGCGAGCATCACCGGGCATTCGTACCTGTGACGTGTGTGCTCTCCGCCCACAGCGCTTGAGTCATCAAGACGGCAATTCAGCGCATTTCCACCGCCATTTCGTCCGAACCGCCGCATTTGCCTGCAATCCACAAAAGCAAGAATCTAACGTTCAAATACTGCCAACCTCAGCATCCCCTCCAAAAGGCTGCTAGAACTGCTGGTTCTCTCATCGCCCAGCCGTGGCCCCAACGCCACCCCGAAGTATGTCACAACGACGTACAGCCCGCCCGGAAGCGGCCTGCCACCGCCCACGGAAGCAGTAGGAGCCACAGTAGCGTCAGTAGGGTAGTAGCAGCACGACTTGCAGCTGGCCGAGCTGCCGAAGCGCCGGCAGCAGTACCTTGAGCAGCGGTAGATAGATGTCGTCGTCGTCGTAGACTGCCACCACCACGAGCGCCACCACTACGAGCGCCACACCCACGAGCGCCACCACGAGCAGCGCGGGCCGGCAGACGACCACACCCCGCCCCGCCGAGGCCCCGCCACCACCTCGAAGTATGTCACAACGACGTACAGCCCGCCCGGAAGCGGCCTGCCGCTCCCAACGGCAGCCATAGCAGTAATAGTAGAGTCGGTGGGAGGAGCCGATGCATGACTTGCAGCTGGTCGAGCTGCCGAAGCGCGGGCAGCAGCACCTCGAGCAGCGGTAGATAGATGTCCTCCTCGTCGTCGTAGATTGCCACCGCCACGAGCGCCACCACAAGCAGTGCGGGTCTGCAGACGACCAGGCCCCGCCCAGTCGATCCTCGAACACCACCCCGAAGTAGCATGTCCGATTGGCGTACAGCCCAAAGTAGTAAGCCCCATTGAAGTAGAGAGTGCCAGCCCTGTTCCATGAGCGCCAGTGATAGCAAAAGCAGTAAAGATTTCGGTACTGAGTGCAGACCCAAATCGCGGCTCTTGGTGGGGGAGGAAGCTTGGTCCTCGACTGAGTCCAGACCCTGATTGCGACTCTTGGTGGGTGACGAAGCCTGGTGCTCGAGTGGCGTGGTCAGCACGGATGGCGTCCGTCGAGACTTGGCAGCCGCGTGTAGGAAGCACCGATCGGCGTATTTCAATATTTTATTATAATAAATAATATTTTAGTTTTTTTTTAAATGGCTGATACGTATCAAAACTACTTGGATAGGTACGCGTACGGAAACTACTGGTTCTAAAGCGCCCAAAGGCGAGTGAACATGGTACCGGAGCAAGACGCGCCTCCTCCTCCTAAGCGGGGCCGTAGCAAGAAGGCTGCACAGGCGCTGGGTGTGACAAACGGAGGCGCGGACACGGAGATGGTGGACGCGACATCGGTGGATGGTGCTGGAGTTCGGGTGGCGCCGAGAGCGGCGGAGCAGGACGCGGCTCCTCCGCCGAGGCGGGGCCGTGGCAAGAAGGCGGCACAGCCACTGAGTGTGACGAACGGAGGCATAGGGGCTAAGCAGAAGTCGAGCTCCACAAAAAAAACCTGCCCCGGATCCTTCCCTCTACAGGTTTGTTGCACCACCAGGTATGGCGTCAGTCACTCCACCATCCGCAACTACTGGGACTTCACGAAAACGCAGTTCGTGCTTGAATACCGCTTCTTATCCGCCGCGAAAGCGTCGAGCCTGTTCGACTGAAGCGAGTCATACCGAACAAGCTGTCACATGCACAACGATAAATGCCAGTGATGCTGACACCAACGCAAGTTCGGAATTCAGCGATGAAGATGACGAGGTAGCCGAGCGTTATGACCAGCGAAGAGCGCACTTGGAACGTGCTGAAGAAAGTATTGCTGCCGCGACTGGACTGCAAGAACGTCATTCGATCGCAAATCCTGATGTAAATATATGTGAGAAGAACGAGTTCGATTCCTATGAATGTATTCATTCGGAAGAGGAAATCGATGACGCTGAGTCGGGGGAAGATCTTGACGCACCACCTCTGACAAGCGCTATGATTCGCGAGCTGATGGAGCAGCATGATCATGATATGTATCTCGGTGTATACGGCGTCGACATTAACGACGACGATGAACTCCTCAAATTGGCTAAGAACCGCGACGAAATTAAAAAGTGGGAGGAGGATGGCTGGGAAGAAGGTACGCCAAGATGTCTTAAGTTGCTGTTTACTATCTTAATAACCGGTATGTGTTTTGAACTTTAGTGGACCCATCCAGTGAACCTCAGCCCGAATTTGGAGACATATTCAGCAGGAGCTATGGCCCGACGCAAAAGGTAATCGACATTGCTGATTCGCCACTAAAACTGTTCTGGTTTTTCTTACCCAAAAAGCTGTGGCAAGATATTTGTGATGAAACAAATAAATACGCGAAGCAAGCGGTTGTGGCTCGCGCGAGACGAATTCGAGACCTTCAAAAAAAGCTCAAGCGAAATGGAGGCATGCGCAATGCACGTGTCGAATCCCTCCACGAGATTCGCCAACGACTGAGGAAAATACCGCGAATTGAACCTTGGGGGCTCCATGTGTTTCTACTTATCGCCCGAACACTGTCTCCTATAAAGCAGCGACTGTCAGCACACTGGAGTACGAGCAGTGTTGGTGCTATTCCATGCGGGACGTTCGGGAAGTACATGGCGCGCCATCGGTACGATGTTCTCATAAATCTAAACTGTAGTTGCTGATAATACTCATTTTCTTGATAAATGTGTTTATTCAGAGTCGACCAGATAAGCCAGCACCTGCACTTTAGCGACAACAAGGACCCCCGCGCTAGGGTTGATAGGGCCTGGAAAATCCGCCCCATTATTGTCACACTTCAAGAAACGTTTAAGCGGGGATATGTCCCTGGTGGGGTCTTCTTATTCGATGAAGGAATGCTACCGTCACATTCAAAGTATAACGGCACACGCGTGTTTATGAAAGACAAACCACACAAATGGGGCACCAAGTTATTTCTCACGTGTTGCCCTCGGACGTCTTACTGCCTACGGTAAGTTTTGACTTTATTTACTATTGTTCTAATTGTTCGCTCTAACGCTTTTTTATCTGTGCTGGCAGGGCGGAGGTTTATTGTGGGAAGAAGCAGCATCTGGGAGGCCCCCAGATAATTGATGACAAGTCAGGCCCCGCGGCGGTGTTTCGGAACATGGCACAGGTGATTCCGTCTGATCGAACGGAGTGGCACATGGTTGTGACGGATCGATTTTATACTTCCGTAGCCCTTGCGCTGGAGCTGTTGGCTCGCAAGATCTACACAGTTGGCACCATTCAGACTCGCCGAATCGGTTTCCCTGAGGCCTTGGAAGACGGACGAAAAAAACGACCCGACACGATTCAACAAGGGGCGTACAGGATTGCTCGAAACAAAGCCGTTCCTGAGATGACTGCATGCGTTTGGATGGACTCCAAGCCTGTTCATTTATTGGCTTCGGGTACCAGTACTCAAGAACAAACGACAGGTCAGTAACTTGATTTTCTAAGATAGAAGCGGCGGAAATAGCTGACGGTGTATATTGTAGTACGCACAACCGGATACGGACAAGAGGAAAACATCCCTTGCCCAAAATTGATCAAGAACTACCACGCAAACATGGGCGGTGTGGACGTACATGATCAGCTACGACTTCAGTTTTCATCTCTTCAGCTGTGCTTTGCCTTTAAAAAGTACTACAAAGGGTACGTAATCATGCATTCGAGCATGATATTTGTGATGTAATGAGCTAATGCCGATATAGTTTATTTCTAGGCCTCGTGGATCTAGCACTTACG
Source organism: Phytophthora pisi (assembly GCA_024679225.1). Taxonomy (NCBI): domain Eukaryota; phylum Oomycota; class Peronosporomycetes; order Peronosporales; family Peronosporaceae; genus Phytophthora; species Phytophthora pisi. Next base: position 9,135 of record JAIKVJ010005970.1, read on the forward strand.
AACGCGTACATTGCTCATCGGGAAGCCTGTGCTATTAAGGGCAAGAAACCCATGTCGCATTTCGCATTTCTTGTGGAGCTGCATGCTCAGTTGCTGGCGGTCCAACCTGACGATTTTACTAGGGCTCGTGTGGTACGTGCATTTTGGGTGGTATTCGAAAGGTGTTATTGCCTAAAATCTTGTTGTATCGTGCTTGTGCACAGGATACACAATACTCTACAGTTACTCCCAGCCGAAATCCCAATACCGCAGGTCACGTACCGGAAGAAACCGAGCCCTACACGCGGGAGCGTGGAGATCCTTGTCGAAAACGGAAACATCGAGCTTGCAAAGTTTGCTCCTGCATAGAAGGATCACAAGGCAAGCGCGGAAAAAACACGAAGTGGTTCTGTAGGGCGTGCTCAACGGGCAAATCGGGCGAGTACGTATTCGGTCATGCATATCCGAACCCCATAGTGGACTAACGTTTTACTGTTGAAGCGTTTACTTGTGCCAGCACTTCCGACACCAATGTGGGGGGGGCTAAGAAGTCCTGCTTCTCCATTTGGCATGAAGACTGGGTGTGTGGATATAAGATTCCCCACGAATACGAGAAACGGCTTCAGTTTAGGCCGGCACAATCGTCAAGGACGAGGACTGGGAACCAGCCAAGATCAAGATAAGTCAAGGAGTAGACGTTTCGTGCTAGATGCTAGTGCTGTGATGTGGATCAACGGTTAGAAACCTCGAATAGCTAAACGCAATATGTGGTTCCATTTTTTTACGAGATTTCGTGTCGCCTGGGTCGCCTAAACCTACTGCAAACCTCGCTCATGCTCCTCGTCGATACATCTTCATGCTGTAGCGGGCTCACTTGTCTTGCCCGAGCCGCTGGGCAGG
>JAIKVJ010005971.1:0-10001 GCA_024679225.1 Phytophthora pisi
GCGACGCAATTTTAATTTAATGCACAGTAGGGAGTTCTTTGAACAAGATTGTGTGGTATTTGCCCATTTATCTGACTTTATTCTGCATACGTCTCTACTGTCCGCGTGAGCATGTGGCGTTGTTTGGACTTGGTCTCTAGCTCGTCGTAAACGGCGCGATCTCGCGGGTACCAACGTCTGACAGACGCGGCCGAAACCAGAGCTGAAGCTAGCGGCACCGGCCCGGCAAATGCGCCTTACAATAATAGTGTCCTGGCGTGTGTGTGGTAGCACCAGAGTCCCCAACGAGTGAGGCATCCGATATAGCGCGACGGCACGAGGGTATCATCCGATATATCGGAAGGGCGGTCGTTTTGGCCGATTTAAAACGGCAATTCCGACCTGCTTGATCAGCTCGACCGAGGTTTAACGAGCTAAATCGTATCTCCACCTGCGAGTCCCTCAGCTTTATCTCTGAGCTGCAAATTATCCGACCCGATATATCCTTACTTCTGAGCATCGGAATTGCAAGGCACAATAGCATCATTTCTTTTATTTTTATCTTAGGATTTTTTTATTTGAGGCCTATTTATGACGTCGGCGCGTCAGCGGTACACTGTACCGAATATTTCCGTGCGAGCCTCCTAAACTGAATGTACCTGCTCAAAACAATGGCTCTGTAATTGTGAATCCATATTAAGAAGTAGTCGCCGCACGGAGCTACAGTCGTCGAATCCGCACCAACTTGCCCTTACCGCAGCATGTTCATAGTCTTTCTTCTATGCATCCGCACAAATGCACAGCAATCGCCTTGCTAACCCTTCAACACCTCCGTTCCCCCTGACCGCACGCTCCTCCAAAATGCATAGCCCCTCCCTTTGGATCCAGGACCAGATGGTTGTCACGCGAATAATCCTGGCCAAGCTCCCCCGCGCACGCCGCATATGGGCCCAACCAACGGCCCAGCCCGAACCCGCGGGTCGTTTCTCTGCGAACCAGAGTACCCTCAGCTCGACCAGTGGTCACACTCGAAAAAGGCCCTCGCGCGTGCAAGGCAAGAAGAAGGAGAAGGAGAAGAACCGAAGAAGGAGGAGAAGGATGGAGAAGGTGCAAGTGTACATGGACAAGTGGGCCAAGGACCTGGAGAAGTTCCCCGTGCTGCAGTCGGCGCAGGACGCCACGGGCGTGGAGAAGCTGTACCTGGTGGCGGGCGGCGCGGCGCTGCTGCTGCTGCTGCTGCTCGTGGGCTTCGGCGCCGGGCTCATCTGCAACCTGGTGGGCTTCGTGTACCCGGCCTACGCGTCGTTCAAGGCCATCGAGACGGACGACAAGAAGGACGACGTGCAGTGGCTCACGTACTGGGTCGTGTACGCGTGCTTCAACATCGTCGAGATCTTCGCCGACTTCCTGCTGTACTGGATCCCCTTCTACTACGCCTTCAAGCTGGGCTTCCTGCTGTGGCTGTTCATGCCCTCGACGCTGGGCGCGTCCTTCCTGTACATGCACTTCCTGGCGCCCTTCCTCAAGTCGCAGGAGTCGCGCATCGACCGCGCCATGAAGGAGGCCGTCAACAGCAGCGGCGCCGTCATCTCGGACATCAGCAACGTGGCCAAGGACATCGGCAAGGACGTCAGCAAGGCCGTCGCCAGCAAGATCGTCGACAACGCCGCCCAGTAAGAGTAGATGCGTCTCGACAGAGGTCCCGATGCGGCGCGCTCGGCCGCCCAGACGCAGTGCAACGCTCTCTCTTCCCCTTCCCGTATTCTCTGTGTCGGCGGGGAGGGGGGGAGCTGTTGCTGCTGCTGTTGCTGCTGGAGCTGTCCGCACCCTCTTAAGTTAGCTGGCTGTGTTTGCTTCGATGAATATCAAGATCTAGTTGCCTATTGCTTCCTGTCTCCTGCATGTAGAGTGCTGGCTGTACTTGTAGCTGAGCTGCTCGCTCGCAGTGTCCATTGTCCATTGCTGTCGACGTTGAAGCTGACCAGCTGTGCTGCTGACGTGGCAAATTGTACCGGAATGACTGCGCCGTCGCTTGCTCACTTGGGGCGCGGCTCTTTGCCTGTAGCCCGTAGCGACCATGAGCAGCGCGTCGTACGCGGCGTGGGCCAAGTTCGACGTGGAGAAGGAGCTGGAGCGCGTGGACGAGGCGGAGCAGCGCGAGCAGCAGCACAAGCAGCAGCTGCAGCAGGAGCGCGCCAAGCAGAGCGTCGAGAGCTCGGCCACGCAGGCGGCGCAGCAGTCGGCGGATATCCTGGCGGCTCAGGCGGCCGTGGCGGCGCTCAAGGCCAAGAAACGAGTGCGCAGGGGGCGGGCAGCGCCCGCAGAGGAGAAGAAGAAGGAGGAGGGTGAGGCAGTGGAGGTGGAGAAGGCGGCCAAGCTGCAGGCTCAGGCGGCGCTCTTCGCGCGCAAGCACGAGCTGCTGCAGCAGATCATGGAGAGCAGACGCCTCGGGGACAAGAAACTGAGTGCAGAGCAGAAGGACTGGGAGGAGGCGCAGAAGGCGTTCAACAAGGCTCTGGACGCGGTGAAGAGGCTGGAGGCTCTGGCCCCAGAGCTGCTCAAGGCTGAGGAAGAGCAGACCAAGCTGCTCGGGACGGAGCCTGCTCCTGCTGCGGCGTCGAATCAGCAGGAGAAGAGTGCAAATGGCGGAGGATGCGGACACTCGGGCGAGGGCGAGCATTCGTGTGGCAAAGGCTGCAGTCATGAAGGTGCCAAGAAGCCGGAAGTGGTGAAGAAGCCCGAGCCGCTGCCTAAAGCCAACGACCTCGTGGCTATCATTAAGATGTTCTACAAGGACGCTTACATGGGAATCGGGGCCTGCGACCTCGAGAGGGGGCGGCTTGCAGCGGCTACTGAGGCGTTCAAAGAGGTGCTGCTACGAGATGAGGTGCAGTTGTCGGCGTGGCTTCGCAGGGGTGAAGCGTTTGAGCGCATGGACGCTCCATTGCTCGCGATGCTGCACTTCAGTCGGATCACCAACCTGGTACGTTGAGCACAGCAACGATTCGAGATTGACTTTCCTGCTAATGAACTGAACTGTGATCAGGATTCGGACCACGAGAAGGGGACGGAAGCGCTGGATCGAGTGAAGATGAAGCTACTGAACAGTGGGGACGCTTGCAGCGGTACGATGGCTGAAAGTGCCAACGTATAGTGCTACGACACTTGAACTGAAGTTGTTTCTTTTGTCTTTTTGTTTGCCTACCAGACAATGATACGGTTCAGCGCGAAGTATCGAAGTGTACTGACGGACGGACGTTCAAAGAGGTTCTTGAGCGCATCCAATGGGTCTTCGAAGAAGCGAATGTGCTGGCAGTTGAGAGCTTCTTTGACTACTCGACGACGAAATACCAAGTTGTGTTAGGCTGTCTCCAAGTGCTGCGCGCGCGACCAGAGTTCAGCTCTACAAACGAGGAGGCAGTGTCTCCAGTACTTCATGAGGTGAGCCCGGGTCCTTTAGCTAAACTCGTGGTGCGTGTGTGTGCTCGATCTAACACTTACGGGTATTATTACGTACTTCTAGCTCGAGATCTCGTGCCACGTGAATATTGCTAGCGGCTGCCTCGAGATGCAGCGCAACTACACCAAGGCCATTAATCACTGTGACCAGGCGCTTCATCTCGATGGCAATCGTGCAATCATCCACTTCCGCATGGGGCAGATCTACCACGCTCTCCACATTTACGAGAAGGCCCTCGGCTACTATGACGCGGCTAAGGCTCTCGTTCCTCCTGCTGTGACCACTGAGACCGAGGAGCAGCACAAACGGATGAAAGCTGTGATTGCCAAGGAGAAGGACAAGTGCGAGTTTGATCGGAACCAGTACGACATGGGATACCTCCGATCTTTGGCAGCCAAGTAAAACCAAAGTTTCAAGATGAAGAAAATTAATGCTAAACACAAAGGTTGTCAATCTGTAGACACTTTGGCTTTGGGTGATGTCGTCGTAACATCATCTCTCTTCATCGCTATGGTCTGAATCTGACGGTGGGTGAGTGATAATCCTCGATGCAATGTCCTCGTCGTCTCTCGAGCCGAACCTCGACGTGCTGGTGTATGCCGGCGGCCGCGATTCATCATGGAAGGACATGCCAGCGCGAGTTGGGCTTGGTGCTGGGTACGCGCTGCGCAGACCCCGAGACGATAGATCTTGATGAAGCTTTTGCGCTTTCTGGCGAGCGTTGAGCAGAGCGTCCTCGTCTTCCAGCAGCGTATTGATCTCCGCCGCAATCTTGCGCACGCCTGCGCCGATGTCCAAGTTTTGGCTGAATTCGTACTGCTCGAACTCGTACTTGTTGTACTCGGCTGCCAGCTCGATGAGGAACGAGGCACGAGCGGGCGAGCGAGTGTCCTTCAGAACTTCCTGGGAGCCGTTGATGAGCAGGTACTGCAGCAGGTTGAGCGCCTAGTGACATCAAATTGTTGAAAAAGATCAGTAGATCGACTACAGAAGAGTCAAGTCGTGAGGTTTCGAGGTCTTACTACCTTTTTCATCAGCGTCGGGTTTTGTTGGTGGTCGATGAGGATCTCCCAGATCCGCGCCTGGATGCAGGGGCAGTCCACCACGTTGTTCGTGCGCGACGCCAGCTCGTTCATGACGGAAGTCGGAATGCCCGTAGCCTGCTGCTGGTTCTTCGACATCAAAGACGCCAAAACGTTTTCTTCCACGGGAAGATGCTCATCCAGCAGAATCTCTGCTGGCGTCTTGGGCTCGCCATCCAGCGCCGACTTGACGATGTCCACGACCTCATCGAACGCAGCTCGCAGTCGGTCCATCGTGTCTTGTGCTCGCTCAGCGAGTTGAACACTCTCGACCCTAAAAATGGTTTTAGCTACCGATGCCCAACCGTTCAAGCAAGTTCATGAATCATGAGTCAAAAATGCATCTAAATTGTTTGGCTGTGTGTACAGCATAGGACCTATGAGCTCTCAAACGGCTGCAGTGCGACGCCCACGACCATGCCGTGGCTGATGTTCTGCATGTCCGACAGGATCTCAAAGATGTTGGGGACGGCGTAGCTGCGGGTCGAGTCGTCGTCCTCCGCTGCGTCGGTGTTGGGGAGAGGGATCTGGTGGCTGGACGTGATGGCGCGGAACTTGGCGGGCAAGAAGGCCTGCGGCTTCCACGTGATGAGGATCTCGGTCGTGTCGACGCCGTTGACGAAGAAGAAGGCGAGGTGGCCGAACGACCGCTGCAGATCCTGGAGCAGCTCGTGCACGGGGTCGAAGCCGATCATGACCGGGACCGTCGTCAGGTCCATGTTCTTGTAGACTGGCGCAACGAACGGGTGTTTCTTGTCGCCCTCGACACGGATGCGCTTGGTCGGGAGGTTCTCCGTAGCGAGCTGAAGCATGGCGTCGAACTCCATCCTCGACGAGGCGAAGGCGACCTTCCAGCCAGAAGAGGAAGCACCTGACGCGAGCCAGGAGACGAGCACATCGTACGAAACCTGCGCAAGAGAAATCAACCGCTGCACCACGACCTTGTCCGGCGTGAAGCGCGTCCAGCTTGACAAACAGTCCATGTCCTCGTAGTCAGCGGCGATAAACATTGCGGGGTGCGTGGCTGGGCTTGTGCTAGACGCTTCGAATCGCTTCAGGATCTCGCGTCGCTTGTCGTCGTCCAAGGAGCTGTTCAGGTCCACGATGAACGGGATGTTTTGCCAGTCAAAGCTCGCCACACGCTTCAGGAAGCGGAGGAAGCTGGACAGCACGGAGCGAGGAGTAGACGTGGACGCCGTGGTAAGGAACACTTCGGCCACGATGAGCTCCACTGCCTCAACCGGCAGCACATTGCTCAGCGCCTTGTCAGCCAGCCATCTCTGCACCAGCCGAACGGTGGGGCCGAACGACGTGTTCTTCGTGTGCAGCGCGTGGACTGTGCTGGAGTGCTTGGAGAGGTAGTCGGCCTCGCGCTTGGCCATCACATACTCAGGCGAGTGGACGATAGCGAGCTTCTTCACTCCAGCAGCACCGGTCACGACACTGAGCTCCTTCTCACTGCGAATCACGAGGCGGAACACGTAGCCGCTGACGAACACATCCACGCAGTCCTTGGCCACCTCGCAGCGGAGGTTAAGGCGCGACTGCAGCTCGTGGCCAATGTGCACGTAGAAACCGGTCTTGGCGTGCATCAGGGCCTTCTTCTCATTCGGCCAGGCCGACGAGCGCTCGAACTTCAAGTGCAGCATCAACGGCTCCAGCACAGTGTTCACATGGGCCATCGGGGCGGCATCCATCTTCTCGCCCTTGGAGTAAGCCAACGGGTGCGGCTGAACCGGGAAGAGGCTCGTGTATCGGAACGCCGGGTGCACCGGCAGCACATCGGAGACCTTCAGAGGCAGCGAGTCCAAGTCGCGCAGGGTCTTGGCGAAGTTGTTGAAGATTACCCACAGCTTGGAAACCGAGTTCATGGTCGTCTCGAACGAAGCGTTTGAGCCCTTAATCTTCTTTGCTCCAGCAGGCTCCTCGACATCCAGCGCGGAGTACAGCGCAGCGTTGGAAGTCTTAATCTGCGACGAGGTAAGATGCGGGCAGTGAGCTGGCACGATGAAGTTGACAATGGCATCCAGCACACGGTGGCGGTTTTCGGGGCTGATGCCGTCCCAAACCACAGCCTCAATGATAGCGCCGTCCTTGAAGCGACGCAATTCGGACTTGCCACGCCAGAACTGACGGAACTGGGTGCTGGCCACCTTGTCGTCCGCAGACGGACCCTTGTCAACGATCCGCGACGCGTTGTCCGAGTTAATGCGCAGTCCAACCGCCACCTTGCGCTGCTGCGGGAGCGAGCTGTCCTGCATACCCCACTCAACGCCGTCCTCGAGAATAGGTCGCACCAGCGTAACACGGTCTGTCAACGCCTTCGAGAGCACCGACTCGAGCTTGTGCAGCCAGAAGCGCTCCAGCCCCATGTCATTGATCGCGCGCTTCTCCTCCACCGTGTAAGTGTCCTCATCAGCGTCGTCCACGGGAGCAGGGGCGGGGAACCAGTAGTACTGGTCGTACCGCGTCCAGAACTCGTTCTTCTTGATAAACAGCGAGCGGAAGGCGTCCATCGAGCAGTGCTGAACGAGCTTCACCGACTCCTCCGCGGCGTTCTGGAGCTCCTTCCACGCGCTGCGCGACACGCGTCCGAACAGGTTCAGCCGCCCGGACGAGTCCAGGAACACGAGCTCGAACGACTTGCGGAACGTCTCCATGCCCTCGGTCGTCAGCACGACGCCGCCCTCCGCGGGCGGGAACTGCAGCGGCTCCTTCTCCATGTTGTGCACCGCGATGAACTGCACCAGCACCTTGAACATCTGGTCGGCCGGGGTCTGCGCGCTGATCCGCTTCTTCTGGTACAAGTACAGCAGCAGCATGGACACCAGGAAGTCGTTGACCGAGTCCATGGCCTTGTGGAAGCCTCTCTGTCTGATCCAGACCTTGGCGAGAATGCAGGCCTCGGCGAACTGCGGGGCCTCCTTCAGCGCCGCGTGCAGCTCGCGCGTGTGCTGGCGCACCATCATGTCCTCCAGGATGGCGTTATTGTGCATGGGGGTGCTGCACTGCTTCATCTCCTCCTCCGTCATATTAGGCTCGTGCTTGACGTTGCTCCTGGACGGCGCCAGCTTGGCCAGCTTGAAGAGCTCCGCGGTCACCACGGGGATGACGCGCACGCAGACCTTGACTCCTTTGGCTCCGTGCTCGCTCAGGAACTGCGGGTTCACCTTGAGCATGGCCACGGGCTTCTCGTAGTCTCCGTGCCACGGCTGCAGCTTCACGTCCTGGAACAGCTCTGCATGGCTCTGCAGCTCCGAGACCAGGACGCCGAGGTACAGGTTGCGCTTGTCCTGGTACCTGTAGTTGCCAAAGTCCTTGGGCAGGAAGCACTCGCTCGGCATCTCCACCGCCAGGTCCACCGTCAGCACGCCGTACTCGGCCGCGCCCTTCTTGGACGCGTACGCCATGGTCTGCAGGATGTAGCTGCCCACGACGTCCAGGCGCGCCGGCCGCTGGAAGGGCAGCACGATCTCCTTGCGCTTCACGTGGTTGCGCACGCGCAGGCCGCGCGCCTGCAGCGCGTCCTGCGTGACCTGCTGCTCCTGCAGGCCCTGCAGGGCCTCCTTCACCTGGAACAGCAGCGTCTGCAGCGCCGCCGCCGCCTTGGCGCCCGGTTTGCGGCCCGCGGCGGCCAGCAGCTCGTCGATCTGCAGGCGGAAGAAGGACGCGCGGTACGAGGTCGTCGGGTCCGCCGCGCGCAGGTGGCGCAGCTCGCTCGCGCTCGGCAGCGCGTACTTGGACAGCGCCTTGCGCAGCTCCGAGGTCGGCGTGGACGCCATGGCCTCGACTTGAGTTATATATTGACTGGCGCCCGCCGACTTGGTTTGCTATTGTAACTTTTGCCATTGTGTCCGGATAATATAAAACGTTTGCGAATTTTGTCCTTCTGTCCGGATAACCTAGCCGACAATGTAACATTAGTAGACCGCACAATGCTGAGTTGGGCTTCGTCTACGATAAATCCCAGTACAAGTGGGGTCATATCATCCTCCCGGTCCTGCGAACATTCCGCCTGGTGCACGGCCACGCGGATGTCGCGCGATATTTCATCGTCCCGACCGGCGACGACGCGTGGCCAAGACCGACGTGGGGCCACCGACTGGGATTTACAGTCAGCGACATTCGGCATAATGGAGTGTATCGCGCTCAAGTGGCCAAGTCCAAGGAAGAGCTCGGCAAGATGGGTTCTGCTATGACATGACCATTGCCGACCGAGACTGGAACGAGAAGATACTGCCGTCACTCCGAGTGTATCGCCAAGAGTTCGGGGATTGCATCGTTCCAGGAGCTTTCAAGGTGCCGTCCTCACTCCCATGACCGGAGAAGGCGTGGGGGATGCCTTTAGGCACTACCATCTCGGATCTTCGAACGGGCAAAACGTACGTGGAGCAAACGACTCGAGACAAGGGCAAGCTCTATGGGCTCGGTTTTGCGTGGAACCGTAGCGCGGCAATGTGGAATGACGTTGTTATTCCCTCTCTTGAAGCGTATGTCGCTGTTTACAAGAATGGCAACGTCCCGCCGGGGTTTGTTGTTCCCTCGGAAGATCCGTGGCCAAAGCAAGCGTGGGGGGAGAAACTAGGGAAGATTTTCTATCTAGCGCGATACCAAGGGTCATATTTTACACACTTTGGGCGGGACATCGAGAAGCTGTGTCAGCTCGGATTAGAGCTCAAGCTCGCGCCTCTAGCGTGGAAAAGGCACGTCGCTCCGTTGCTAGTCATCTACGCGGAGCTGGGAGCTGAGTGGGGAGGGTGAAGTCCCAGACGACTTCGTGATCCCGTCGGAGGCTCCGTGGGAGGAGAAGGTGTGGGGTGTTCGACTGGGACTCATCGTGGCCCTCAACTCGCACTTCATGCCGCGCAAGTGATGGCAGCCACTTTTAAAGGGATATAACTAAAAACGACTGGCCTGCTTTCGTGTTTAGCATAAGCTTTATTCTTCTTGGTGCGTTGCTCTTGTTAGCAATGCTTAGTCGCGTCGGTTGATGTAAGTGAATGCTATAGGTCACATTAGGACCCACGCCAACAGAAATGTGAAGCCCTTTACTTCCATGAACATCGCATTCCTCCACACTTTAACCAGATATGTACCGCTGCAACTTGCTACCTGGTTGCAAACAAATTTTCGGACCGTCACGGATCTTGACGCTAATGAATAGCTAGGTTCTGCAGGCATTTGCCGGAATGGAGTCCTGGGCACTCGCAATACCAAAAAGGTAATTTCTATTCACCCTGTGGGCTAAATGCCAGCAACAGTCGGCACATGCGCTACAGGTGTAGTCTACAGCCAAGTGCGAATTTATGCAGTCGAATCTCACCTCATCGACAGCCTTGTGTGACTGTCGAATTTCAACGTCGTCAGGTGAAACCCATGTCTGCCGGAGGCCTAGGAGCTCGACAGAGCCTGCTCGATTGCTACAATGTTATTCTACTGTACAGTGCGCGCCAAATCGTTAGGACCCTTGATTTGGCGAC
>JAIKVJ010005972.1:0-10019 GCA_024679225.1 Phytophthora pisi
TGTGTAAGCACGTAACGGGCTGCAGTTAGCCCGTTACAAAGTCGGTCTTCCCGGTGGACTACTCATCGTGCGACAACGGTGGCTGCAAGGAGATGCGCTTCTACTGGTTGGCATTCCAGGGCCTCAATAAGAAGACCGTGTGGCAATCCTACAGTAAGTCCCCTGTGGTGCCGACTTCGTGGCAATCCGGAGAGTTTTGACTAACCAACTTTGATTCTGTGCAACTACAGAGGACTGCATTCCTCTCGAGGGATCGGGAGGCGGGGGTTCGTCGACGTCGCAAACCCAGTCCTCGTCAACGGGTGATGTTTCCCAGACAACGTCAAGTGGTGACTCGAACAGCCCCTCGAGCGGCGACTCGAACAGTCCGTCCAGCGGTGACTGTAACAGCCCTTCGAGTGGCGAATCGGCTACCCCGGCGCCGGATTCGAACGACCCCCCCCCCACGACTCAGGGCTCGTCCGCGGAGACCCCCGAGGTCACCCCGGCACCTTCGTCCAAGTGCAACGGCCGCAAGCGTCGCGACTAAGCGCACCATTTACCAGTGTTGAGTGAAGATACTGCCCCCCCTCGCCCCAAAACTTACATGTAGACGGTATATGATACAAGTTCAATGGAATGTGAGTATTCTTGTACCGCTGGTCTGAACGAGTTTCACCCTTTCCAGAGAAAAGAAGGGAGGTTGAACCGACACAAAGGTTTTCGTGAGTGCGACAACAGTTCAACCAGGTTCAGCCACGTAAAGTAGTATCCGATTCCGACAGCTTTGCATGCTTTGACGAGACCGGGTCTCATCCAGTGCAAACACTTCCTTCACCAACACTACTGTAATGATGGCATCCTCTGCTACACGGTTGAGACCCCCAGAGCAGCGTTGTCCGGAGAGGAATGCCTCATTAGCATCACCAGACCATCAGCAATGGCGACGCTGTGCCAAACTGGGCCAGGCGCAGAGTCTGAAGGATTTTGGTGAACGGCTTTTAGTTCTTCGGGTACTCTCCGGCTAACCCGTCCGCAAACTCCATCAATGCCATCCGATACACACTTTCCCCACTGAAAAACTTGCCCCGTGGTGCTGACAACCACTGTCGTCTGAGGTCCCGCAGCGATCAAGTAGACGCGTTTATCTCCACTCGTCTCAGGTAGAATCACCTCCAGGGGCTCATAGGCACACCCCACGGCAGCAACATCGCAAAGCTTGTCACTAGGTCGAGAATCGTCGATACCAAGCTGGCCCTCCCAGTTACAGCCGAAGGTAAGTACCTGACCCGACCCTGACAAAACAACCGAGTGTGTGTCACCACATGCAACGTCTAACGCTGGGGTGCAATCAACTGGAAGATTCACGCAAGCTGGCTCGAGCGTGTACAGGTCGGCCGGAAATGAGTGAGCCCCCAGTCCTAGTTGACCGTAGATATTTGATCCCCAGGCGTAAACCCCGTTGCTGGTGAGCGCTATGGTGTGATTGCTGCCACAGGCTACACGGAACACTTTTTCAGGCGGGAAAAACCACGGCACTCGCTCGGGGACCGCGCATCCGCGGCCTAAAGGTGGAGCTGTAGGTAGCGAGCTGAAAGACGCGTTGGGACAGCTCTCCCAGCTATAGAGTCCACCCGTCGACGAGACCGCCATGAAATAATGCTCACCCGCTGCGAGCTGCCGAAGATCACCTACATCGGCAATGGTCTTGGTACGCGCGAGAAGCGGTTTCCCACCTAACAGCCCAAAGCAGTCGCCACTCGGATCAGTGTCCAACATTCTCACTCCGGTAGACGTTTCCGAAGGCCCAGCATCGTCACTGTTTTGGCCCTGACCTTCCGCGACTTCCCCGTACGAGTTACCTAGCTGCGGCTGAGACTGGACGGACTTAAACATCTCGCTGCTTGTGCTCTCGAGGACTCGGTGTGGTTCAAGAGCTCTCCATTGGTGCAGTTTACGACCGGTGCTAGCTGCGAAGGCGGTCCGACTGGATCCTGCAGCGACGATATTCCTTAGCCCAACTCTACACCACAAGCCATACATTCGTTTGTTAGTCCAAGCCCCACTAGGTTATCCAGGCTCCACGAAGGCATCGCCATACTCCTCCATCCGAACCATGAGCAAGCCCTTATCGTCCCATGATAGGGTTCGATAAAGTGAAGACCCGGTGAGTAGATCGCTGTCCGATTCCTTTGGAATTCCATACTCCGCTTTCTCGTCCTGGTGGTTGCGCCGCGCATTCTCCCCAAAGTATGTACATCCTAGAATGAAATTCCCAGCGGCTTTGGTGAACAGCAAGCAGTAGAGTTGTGAACAGTTGCGTACTTCTGCACTGCGTGTGCGCGACAACAGCGTCCGCGACCGCATCTGAAGCTCGTCTGCATCAAACATGCAGGCAATAACATCGTAGCACACCGAGACACGCCGTCGCAGGGCCGCGATTGACTCACACGAGATGTGAACAATTCTGGCTTTGTCTACTGGCGACTGCCCTCGGGAGGACGAAGGCTCTTTGCGGACTGGCGAGTGCAGTGGCGAGCCCTTGAGCGATGTTGTCTCGCCCTTTATTGACGCTGTCCCTTTTGGCTGAGACGTCAGATGGTCAGCGCCAGAGATCCCTCGACTCGCGTAGTAGCTCGCGAACTGCCGGAGCTGTTGTCGTCGCTTGACAGAGACAATCACGTGGGCCAGTGAGATGTTGATGGGCTTGTGTTGCCCCGCTGTGCTGCCCTTGGTCGCGTCAATGGCGCTTGCCAAGTACATTTTGCGCCACATGACGCGCAGGAAGTCGGCCTCGTCCAGACTCTGGCGCTTGCTCTTGAGCTCAGCCAGCAGCCCCAGCAAGTCCCGCTTGACGTCTCCAGCTGTGAAAGGGACCAGCGACCGCTGAAGCTCCGCGGCACTCACCTGGCCATTGCACTCCAGTTCATGGAACAACTCGCGCAGCTCCACTTGGGCCTGAGCGTAGCAGGCAACATGGTCCGGGTCCATTGATCTCTTCAACAAGTGTGCCTTCGCGTCGTTTCGTCGCCTCAGATCTGATTCGCCTCTGCATTCATTGGCCACTATTATAACGACCGACAATTGGTCGAAATACCGCTACGAGTCATTGGTTCAGGCAGAGGCACACGTCCGATAGTCGAGTCAGACCAGGGCAACCATGGCGACCGCCGGAGGTGCGTTCCTCGCGCTTGGGAGCCCCGTTGCTCGATGCAATGGGGTGACTGTCTTCGTATACGTTTTATGGTATTGTGACTGAATTATTGCCACTGTTGCGTGTGTTTTGGCCATGGAACGGAGCAGACAAACACCCTATGGATCGACTCAAGGACGACGTCGTCCAAGTCCGTGGCAAAGTGGCCGATATGGACGCTGCGGTGGAGGTGCGTTTGCTTCTGTTGAATTGTATATTATGGTTGTGTTAGTCTGACATTTAGCGCTGCTGCGGATGTGGTGATTATTGGTAGACGGAGCTGTCCACCGAGTCGGGCATGACGTACCTGCAGGTGAAGAACCACGCACTGCTGACGTACACCAAGATGGAGCTCTTCTTCGCGCTTCTCAAGGTAATATACCATTAACATGGTGGAGAATGTGGGCGTGTCTGCTGACTATATGGTGGCTACGTAGTTGGAGGAGCCGGAGAAGGTGAAGGACCACCCCGTGTTTAAAGAGTTGGTGCGTTACCGCACGCTGCTCGAGCGCATTCGTCCGCTGGACCGCAAGATGAAGTATCAGGTGGACAAGATGTTGAAGGTGGCTCTGTCTGGTGGCAAGGGCCTCGACGAGTCGCTCAGCTACGCACCCAACCCCGATGAGCTCGCTGCCGAGGATGGCCAGGACGACGACGAGGATGGCGAGGAAGGTGGATCTGGTGCGAAGGATGGCATTTACCGGGCGCCGCGTTTGGCAGCCGTGCCGTACGAGGAGGAAGAGCGTGCGCAGGTTAAGCAGGCCAAGAAGGATGAGCACAACCGCAAGCGCTTGCAGAAGAGCACTATCCTGGCGGAGCTGCGCGAGGAATTCAGCGAGCGACCCACGGAGATTTTGGCCAGCGGCACGAGCGTTGTGGACAAGGAGATCGCCCGCGAGGAGGCAGAGAAGAAGGAGTTCGAGGAGTCGCGTTTCGTGCGTGTGGTTACGTCGCGCAAGGACAAGATTCGCAAGCGGCAGCGCGAGGTGGAGGCGAACCGCGCCGACAACGTTGGCTCGATCGACAACTTCGCCGCAGTGCAGGACATTCTCTCGTTGGACAAGTCGAAGCACCGTATTCCGACGCCGCGCGAACCGAAGAAGATCGGTGGCAAGACGGGTGGTATCTTCTCTCACGTCGAAAGACAATTTAACCCCTAGAACCCGACAGCCTGGACCCTACAAGTTAGCGACACTTCCCTAACGTGGACCATACAAGTTAAGCAATTTTATACTTGTTTTTTGTATTGTATGTTACAAATTTCAAGTCAACAATGGTTAGGGAGTGTATCCATGCTTTCCCGAACAATGCTACTATAGACATAAATGTACCTCGAAAAAGGCCAACATCCCATCCGAAGATCGGTGGTCTTGACGAAGTTTAACCGGCGCCACACGGCACTAACACAATATCGCCCCGCATTTAGAAAATTTCAAATTTCAAAATTGTCTATTAAAATTTATGGTGTCGCACTTCTAGCAGTAAAAACCAGAGGCCTCATAACCAAAGAAGCCCCGCACTCCACCATGTCTCGACGCACGCCCCGCTCGATCCGCTCCACGTCTCAGTCCCCATCCAGCCGCAGCGCGCACGAGTACGGCGTCTCCTCCAACGCGCCCTTCACGTTTAACGCCGTTATGAGCGCTTGTGCAACGGAAAAGGGCGCGTTGGAGTGGGCTCAGAGAGTCGGGCTTGTGGCCAGCAACCCGCTGTGTCCGTCGTACGCGAGGGATATGGCGCTGTACGTCACCGTCAAGCGGAGCCGGTGGCGATGCTCGCGCACGGGCTGCCGCTTGGAGCGAAGCGTGCGCGCGGGGTCCTTCTTCGCGCAGTCGAAGGCCCCCTGTCCAAGTTGATCAAGCTGCTCGTCTTCTGGGCGTTTCAACACCCGGTCATCATGGCAGCCCAGCAAGCGGACGTGTCGCCTACGACCGCTGGTCAGTGGTAACCCGGTCATCATGGCAGCCCAGCAAGCGGACGTGTCGCCTACGACCGCTGGTCAGTGGTAGGTGTACGCATAGCACATTTGCACTGCTGAGATGAAGAGAACTATGCTCAAGGTTTGTTAATGCGATAAGTTATTTTTCAGTTAATAATTCTTTCCAAATGCTGAAATTGTTTTTAAAAATTGAACACTGGTAGATTGGAGGGCCGGGTCACGTCGTCGAGATCGACGAAACCTCGTTGAAGAAGAAACAGAAGTACAGACGCGGCGGCCGCCTCCCCGACTTCTGGGTGTTTGGCGGGGTGGACCGCACCACCAAGAAGTGGTTTGCTAGGGTCGTGTACGAGGATCGCACCAAGCCCCCTCTGTCTGCCCTTATCAAGGCTCATATTAAACCTCGGTAAGCATTAATAATATGCGTGCTAGTTTTATTATTACTGACAATTTGTGCCTGTTTGATAGTACTCTGGTAGTGTCGGACATGTTCAAGGCGTATGTTACGCAAGTTCAGAGCGGGCGGAACAAGGGCAAGTTCTACACGCTCACGAACAACCAGCACTTGCGTGGCATGCGATACCAGTACCTGTGGGTAAACCACAGTAAAAACTTTAAGGACCCCACCACCGGCGCCCACACGAACCGAATTGAGGGCGTGTGGGAGGTCAAAATTAAGCAGCACATCAAAGCTGCGCGCGGCACGCGCAAAACGGTGGCGGCGGGGTACCTAGATGAGTGCATGTGGCGAACCTGGTATTTTGCTGAAAAGCTAGCAAAAAGTCATGTTTTTAGGGCCTAGTTACTAGCATTAGAAGATACTATGAGGTATAACGGGATCAATACACTGTTGTGAACTTAATCCTAATAGACAATTTTGAAATTTGAAATTTTGTAAATGCGGGGCGATATTGTGTTAGTGCCCGCCACACGAAACTGCCTCGCTCGCAGATTTTCATGCTCGCACGCAGAACCTCGCCGCTCCCCCACAGAACCTCGTCACTCCCCACAGAACCTGCCGCGCCCCGCAAAGAGCTGTTAAGACAAGGGTACCCGCAGGCAAGGCGTATTTGCATCGATAAGTGCTAATAAGCCGTAGGTAATTCTGCAAGTAATTCTGACTGTGTTTGATGTGCGTAAAGTTTTAGGCGGCAAAGAAATCGAAGAAAGACTGATCTCAGGGTACTGGATGCTGATACCAAAGTCGTCGAGGCAAAGCGGCAAAGAAATCGAAGAAAGACTGATCTCAGGGTACTGGATGCTGATACCAAAGTCGTCGAGGCAATGGTAAGTTTGCGGCTCGCGCTAGTCATCAAAATTGATTCACTCTTTCACTCTAACCGTACGCATTTCGCGCTACCGTGTATTTGCGCAGCGTGGCACAGCCTCTTCGATCCCAACCAGCAGGCAGAATTACCCTTCTCTCTTCGCGCCGCTTCACCCGATTTGACCCCTACCAGATAGAGCCTCACTTTGACCCACACTGGTTCGATGATTTACCGTTTTCACGCTGGAGCGGTGCAGAGGCTCAAGTGGAAGTCCACGAGGTCATATCGAGTATGGTCCAAGATATCATCTGTCTAATCTTGTATATGTGGTTGGTATTCCGTGCTCCAGAACTAGGTTCGCTTTGATCTTGCTTCCACCATTCAAGACCACCTCAAGAACACGTGGTGGTGGTGCTTGATTCTAGCCAGCAATGCGACCAAGGAGCTATTATTTCAAACTATTCGGGACGCAGGGCGCACCGCTCGCTGTCGTATCATATCTGACGAAGTTTAAGTGGGGTTGGTAGGAGCGCGGTGTCTGGTTGGTCTTCTATTACATCGATTGCTTCTCCGAGCGCACTAAGCAAACACAAGCCATGGTCCGGCGGACGGAGTATATTTCAAGATAGATTTCGTAGTTGTTTAGGTAGCATAACCGTGTAATGATACTTGTATTGAGACACAATGGGGTTCCGATAGAGACGTGCACGAAGTTTGGGCGTGCTCTGCTATTTCAATGGTGGATAGTTATAGTGGGCAGTACTGTATCCAAGGTCGCACCCAAGTTTGATTTCCCTAAGTTCCGTTACCGTGTATAGTACAGCATAACAGTAAATATTTTTGTATAATCCACTTTAAGGCTACATAACAAGCTTTGCCACCGGAATCATGCACTTGCATCAACCGAAGTTGAGGATTGTGACACGCAAACTACTTTCGAATCTGCTAGGGGCAATCTTGGCCTTAATCAATTAAATAAGCTCAACGTACGAAGATATATGGTGGCCCATGTTCTGCTTAGGGATGGACTGGCACACCATAAAAAGCAAAACGGGCATGCCATGACATGTAGTTGATGCCATCAACTTGATGGGCGCTTTGCATAACAGTACGGTACGGCGCGTGAGGACCCCTCACTGAGGGAGTACCAGGAGCAATCGTATGATGCGTCCGCGGTGGGACCTATTGAAGATCTGGCCAAGAGAGACAGCAGCAACAACAAAACCCAGGACAGTGACTTCGAGTCCGTACAGAACACAAGACATACTTATTTTTGTCCAAGAAAGTTTATTTACTAGATGAAATGATCCAACCATACAGGGCTCCTAATTTTGGCAAGGTATATGCGCTAATCTCTTATAAAGGCATAATATGTGGAATAATAAGTCATAATTGATGAACTGAGCATCCATATTGTTAACTATAACCAGGCTTTTTAAGAGGGAATTTTTAATACGAACCAACACCTTTCTTGTAGCGCGCTGAGCAGCTGCCAAAGATTCACACACTCGGCGTTTAAATTCACGTAGCGTCGGCGGTGCCTTGGGCTTCTTTTGAATGTGTTTCATCAGCGCGATCGAATTGATGATCGAGAGGTCCAACAACCAAGTGAATAAGCTCATCGAGAGTCACATTTCCTTGCGTCGGGTAGGATTGGTGGAGCGCAGTTGATCCACGCGGTCGACACCGTTCATGCTGATGTTGTACGCAGCCACAATTGCCGGGGACATAATGGTTGTTCGATGAATGACCTCATTTCCCGTCCATCATCGGATTGGATACAACTCGTGGCAACACTCAATGGCTTCCCTCTTGTCGCCACCAAGCACACGTGCGCTAGAGGTTTTCGCGAGATCGTTCGTATAAAATAGAACCGGTTTCTTGTCGCGAAAGACAATGAATCCAGCTTGATCCGAAAATTGGCAAAGCGGTGAATACTTAGTGCGGAGACGCGGTGGCAGCTTCTTTTCTTCTTCAGCGTGGGCATCTCTTGCTGTCTTTGAATCGATCTCGTCCACTGCAGCAATGACCTCCCAGGATCCACGCTGGATTTGACTTACCCGGGCAATGGAATCGGCTACCGCCTCCAGATTCAAATGGCCCACCCAGTCCCTCCTGACGGTTCCAAGTATACATACTTCGCCGTCCGTCATCGCAAGAACAGTTTTAGCCAAGTTCTGTCTGGTGTAAAATTTGTCGCTGACAAACAATCGCCTGCCCGGGGTCGCAGGGTGTAGCTTGGTTTGGTGTGCGATCATTGTCATCCATAATGCGGACGCAGATTCAGGCTTTACCTGGATGTTGGGTTTCTTGAGGGTAACTCGGAGAGGTAGTCGCAGGCCTAGGAATAACCGAGTATAGCGTTGAACAGCCGTTGTCGGCATGGTGTTACCAGATCCGTTATCCCAGAGCGAATGAACATAAAGCGAATGCCATCCCACCACCGCGTAAAAGCGAATTCCGAATTTGTCAGGCTTTAGTGGCAAGAAAGACTTCGCCAATGTACGGGCTTTGGTACGGACTTCAACACTACTGGTACCGATTGGAACAGCAATTGTAGCAAACGTGCGCTAGAAATGTTCGGGGAGCAGGCGGCTATGCCGAAGTGGATCTTGCCTGACAATCTCCTCTGCAGCCGAACCCTGCGCAATCCATTGCAATACCTCTGACGTATCATTCTGCTCAACTGCCTCTATCGTTGCCTCCATTGCGATTTCCGCGCGCCGACGAATTGATGAAGCGTTTGTTAAAGTCTTGCGTGCAGCGATTTTATCGGCATTGGGACGCCTCAAACCACCTGACGTCACAGCGGCATCAGCCGCGGCGGCAATAGCAACTTCGGTAGTTTTGGCAGCTGCTCTAGCGGCTTCTGCAGCTACGGTAGCGGATTCGGCGGCTTGTGCAGCAGCAACAGCAGCTTCTGCGGTGGCGGCAGCCTCAGCAGGTCCAGCGGCTGCGTCGGTGTCCGAGCATTCAGCGGTATCTACGACTTCATTGGTTTTAAACGGTGGGTGGACTTGAAAAGCTCCTCAAATCGCTTGAAAAAGGTCTCGGTCCATCGTGGCTTTGAAGTCGGTGTGGCCTTGAAATTTCTAGTCGGACCAGAATTCCTTGATGTCGGTAGTTGGTACCAAGTTCATCGCCATCGCTAGGCCGATGTACGCGTCCAATTCGATTTCCGAAACTGCACGTTCACCTTTTCCAACAAGGACAGCATTCGTCCAAGTTCGCCACGATGCCTTTAGCTTCTCAGTGACGAAACGCCCGAAAAGCCCCTTCTCCGAATGGGACCTGTAGGTAGCTTCGGTTTCGTTTCGTTTACGCAAGTGCCAACCACGTTGACTTGTCAGGCTGTCGATGTAGATTTGTGCAGTTTCCGTAGGAGCGAGTCCAGTCTCTTCATCGGCAACATGTCCCCAGTCGTCTGGATCCCACTCGCCCACAATCGCGTCGAGCTCCATCGTCTGAACAGGAGTTGAGCCTTTGGGAATTGTGTCTGTACGCCCACCTTTCAATTACCAATCTGTCATGAATCGCATTTAATCCAATCACATCTCATTACATTATGTTGAAGGCTGGAACAATGTCGTCTCCACTATTTGGCAGTTTCCGCAGCTCGTCAACGCAGTCCATGGGGGTG
>JAIKVJ010005973.1:0-10036 GCA_024679225.1 Phytophthora pisi
AGCTCGTACAAATGGTGACAAGTAGTACCATGTTCCACTACTGTGGCAGTTTGGTTCAGGTCTACCGATTCGGTCTCATAATGTCACGGAACTAAACTGTTCCGTGAAGGTAAGTTTGTAGAAGAAAGCAACGGACGACCCTAAAGGCAAAGATCGTGAAGCCACTCGAGCCGAGATCTCGAAACCACTCGAGAAGATCTCGCGACCCTCGGCAGTAGGTAGAGCTAGCGAACCCCCACAATACACACTTTGATATTTTCCCTCTATTGCACAAGTCCTGCCAACAACGTCTACAAGCTCAGCATCGCCTGGCGGAGTCCCTGTCAAAGTCCTCCGTCCGTATCCTCCTCCTACGCTTCCTCCGACCGCAACGTGGTGCCCCTAGACGCAGTCCTGTCAGGACGGGGGTTCACCATATTTGCAACACATAATCAGCATGTTCAAATCCTAGACCTCATCTGCATAAGAACCAAAATAAAGGCAACCCGTCCGGCGCATTTTATTCAGAAGCACACTTCTTGAGTATCGCCACTTAATTAAGGCACAAATACGTTATATCGCTAAACTTTGTGGCCCGGCGAGAAGTGATTCGGACTGTAGTACCAAGCTGATGTCTGTAACGAATGTGCCCCATTAATGTGATGATGTCGAGCTGTTGCTTATGGTTCAAGTAACTTCCTTTGGGCGAATTAATTTATTTGAGGCTATTCTACTAAACCTGACTTCGAAGGATAAAAACATATCCATCGAACAAACCTATTTAACAAGTAGCTTTGACGATACCACCATTTGCTCCCAGCGAAGCGCGTAGTTCGCCCACTGCACGAAGAGATAGCATGCATGTAGGTCATTTTCACAGCTCCCCCAGTGTTCGTACACGACGTCAATGGTATCGTCGTCCACTTCCACGAGCGTTAAATGCGCCCCTCCTTCTTTCACCCACTTCACTTCGTCTTGATTCGCCTCGGCTAAGCGGCTGTACTTGTTGGCCTCTGAGTCAGCGATCACCATAGTGTACGTGACCGCTCGCTTACCGTCTCGCTCTATCCATTGGGAGCGGTGTACCAAGAGGTACCGGAGGTTGACGTGGCTCCTGACGTTGTGGACCAGCACGAACGTATTTTCATCGAACTGCTGCAGCAGTACAGAGCTAGCGCCCCTTGACGCAACGCCACTCCAATCCATTTCGGTCACGATTAGAGGCCACGCGTCTCTTTCTTCGTGGTTCATCGCCTCGAACGCCGCTTGAAGGGAACAGCGCACTCGTTTGGAGAATCGCGCCCTCGCGAGAAGCGAACCTCTCGAAACGACGGTTGAGCGATGCACTGTCCACCCGACAACTCTCCAGCTAAGTGTGTAGCTGAATATCTGCAGCTCAACTCCCTGGAGCAGGAGTCTACTATGGCATCAAAGTCGGTGGGTAGTACTGGAAAGACGACTCGCCCCCCGGGAAGTGCACGCGCCAGTCGGTTGTCGGAAGGATGGATTCGTCTTCATCGGGCTGAAATGCGCTTTCACTGAACAATATTTTCTGGAGCCTCCAGTGACGAGCGAGTAGCTGGCGTAGCTCCTGTTTCTCCTTGCGCAATGCTTCGATCTCCACCGCGAATTGGTGCAGTGTGTGCGTCATAGTCTGATGGGTCTTGGTGGGGGAGCTTACAGCCCCTCTGCGCGTCATGGCTAGCTTCAATTCATCTTCAAGCCGCTGGTGCTCGCAGCGCAAGCGGTTCTGCTTCTCCTTAGCCTTGCGTCGGAACACGACCATGGTGTCGCGATGCCGCCGCCGCTTCTCGTCCTTCTTGTCCATGAACTCCAGGATGGCTGCCGTTTCGACCTCTGTGACGATCTCGCCACTCAACGCGGACTCAATGGTTACGTCAATTCCACGTGCGCTCCCTGCAAGCATCGTCATCGTCGTTGTTGCTGTTTGACCCAAGACGTTGGCAAGGTGGAGGGCTCAAATGTGTTGTGGGCGCGTATATTGTCAGAATGTACATGCGGATAGAACCGCCTCACGTTTGCCCACATGTTCGTGGGTGGGATAGACTCGATCCAAGTGACGAATCAATTGTGTGTGTGTTTTTTAATAAACGTAAAAATGTTTTCTGTACGGATAATATTATCATACCTGTAGGCCGCATAATTTATGAGTCATTAGGACCGCAAGCGAGTCAGCGTATCCCGGGTTTCTTCCTACATCTTAAGAGTTCGATCTGACGAACGCCTCCTCCATGTATTGAAATACATTAACGGAAGCGTTGGGACAAGGCGAGGCTCCAAACCTGGTGGCGATCACATTCATTTTACATTGCGTGCTCGCATTGCTGTGGGGTTGCGATCACTTGTCGCACTAGCAACTGTTGCTTTGCAGCAGGCTCTTCTGTGCTGACAATCCAGGAGGTTTTGTCCAGCTGGCAAGTACAGGATACCGGTAAGACTGGGAGTCCCAGGTCTGGCTTTCCACAAGCTTGCAAATTGACTGTACATTGTAATAGGCAATGCACGTCTTCCCAGCACCGGGGTAGGCTGACGCCACCTCAGTGCCCTGAGGGCACTGCCCTCATCATTCGGACCGAGAACATTGTGCAGTGCAAAGTAGTCTTCCAACGACTACGAAGAGATCAGTGAGTGTACTTGTCAGTATGACATGGCCGCGGTACAGTCACCTTGACATAGGCTTCAAGACCTCAACTTGAGACTCAAGCGATGGCCAGTCCAACACTTGTTCACTCAACTTTGTCAGAATTTGTGGTTCATCTGGCGGTTTACGCTGCAGTTCTTTCGCACTCGGACCGGTAAACAACCAGGCGCGGATCGGCTCTCGTGCTTTCAATTCTGACGTGACCCCATGGTCTCCGCAACAATGTCTCCCTGCAATCAAGCCCCAACTGATCATATCACCCCCGGCGTCAACGGCACCAGGTTCGACGAAGATGACACCAGCTTCCTCAGCTTCATGCTGGACAAGGCTCCGACTCGGGCTTCAGTGCGGAAGTGGCCGCAAGAGCTCAAGGCGCAGCGCAAGATGGAGCTCCACTCGAAGAGGATGGCTCGCTTCCGCAACCGCAAGGCTAATCAACTCCAGAGTATGCAGCTCGAACACCGACGCCTCGAAGAGGAACTCGAGCACCGTGTCGACCAATTGCGCCGCTCAAGAGTTAGCGGCACGTCCCAAGCTCAAAACGAGATGCAGAGGTTGGTGCTGGAGCGTACAGGAGATCGCCAAGTATCTCAAGTTCCAGCAGCTCATCCAAAGCTCCAGTGAGAAGCTGGCGTCCCAGACGCCCTCCAACTACTTGACTAGCGACAGCGATCCCGCTGGCACCTTCACTGTGCGCCGCGTCGAGTCCGAGTGGAAGCCGGTGGAAGAGCAAGCTGGCCGTCGCGTGGACTTCCCTGGAGGAGAACCGTCCTTCTTCTTCCACCCGTTCTCCCGCCAGGAGTTTGACGAAATCCTCAGCTCGCAACAACAGAAATTTGCAGGTTCCAGTGGCAACCTGGCCCTCGCGGGCAAATTTCTCGGTTGGGAGGTGCAGCACCTCCCAGACCCTCCGAATAAATAACTGTATTGCAATTTTTACGGTATTGTATACTGACAATAACTTATTTTGACTGGTTTTGCGGGAAGTACAATTATTTATTTTCACTACCATCACAAATAGCGGATATAACGGATACCAACGCTTTTTAGACGATAAAATTCATTCGTCCTATACCAAATTTGCGTAGAATTCTTCTCTATTAGCTTCTTGTGTATACCTCGATGTAGCTCACTTTGCTTAAGTCTGAAAATACGATTAACTCGGCCACTTTCGGCGATTTAGTATTGCGCCACTATTGGCAGTTGCCGTCCAATAATTTATTTTTACGATGATGTGGGTTTGAAACAGTTACTTATTGTTAGTGCTCAAAGCAATAAATTTAAAGCGGTATTATCGGAAGGTCTGGAGGTGCTCCACGCTCCTGTCGCTGCAACTCAAGGCTCAAAATCGTTTCTGGGCTGGGCTCGATACTCCAAGCGCGTTCAAAGCTCTGTCGATCAGATCCAGAAGGCCATGAGTCGACCTGACGGCTCGAATGAGTGGCCAATGCTGTCGTCTGCGAGGAATTTAGGGCGGACGGAGGACGTCACCGCCCAGACACTGCAGAAGCTTGATGAGAACTCGCGTGTGGTCGTCAGCAGCTACCCCGGCAAAGTGTGCTATCGATACCTGGGCTTGGCACAGTGCGCCAAGTGGCAGGAAGTCGACGGCAAGCACGTGCTCACGTACTCGTTCGTGATCTCTGACTCTGAGGCCAACGCACGCAGCCGCAGCGCTGAGCCCAATGTTCACCAAAATGTCTGCTGGGTGCAGGAAGGCGGGGCGTTCTTGACTCTTACAGAGATCGACGACGGAGCTGTCGACGTCCAATTCAACCACTGGGCATGCTGGGGCAGCGAGCTCCAGGCGCAGAGCCACTTCATCACCTTCGGACACCTCGTAACTCGCTGGGAGCAGCTCGTCTCGCCCTCGAGGCTACTCACTGTGTAAGCAATAGAATAATCAATCCATGACATCATTCTATGTAAAACAGCGCTTGCGCTGTGACAGAGCCGCGTCAACAGCGCTACTCGTACCGCGGTTTAACCTAATCTGTTCATTCTGGGAGTCGTTACCGCAACATAAGCAGGGGTAGGGTTTTGGGGAGGGGTGAAACCAGACCCATGATACCAAGCCAAATGAATCTTGCTCATGGCAAGCTCCAACAAGTAGCCAGGTCAAAGGGGTGCATCAATAAGATGAATCATGGTCTAAGCTTTTCGGGGTGGTGTCGTGGGCAACAGGCTATTTGTTCTAGGCGCCATGGTGCCTCAAACCCGAGCTTGGCACTATCTTTCAAGGATTTGATGGCCATGACACCCGTCCCGGCCATCAATTCTCAAGTCGCACTGTATAAGATTATAGAGTGAGCTGTGTTGCTTTGGCCCTTGCTGTGTTGTTTTGAACGTGATGTGTTGCTCTGGTGTCGCTGTAAGAGCCGTCGTGTTGTCGAAATTATGTTGCAGTAACGCCATCCGTTCATTCTTGAAGAAACGTGCCAGGCAGCAGCCCCCATGATCGTCGCGGTGCTGCCCAAGAAAGGCTCGAAGCGAGGCCAGCCCAATGGAAACTGGCGGACGAGGTGGACGAGGACAAGAAGCAGCGCAAGCAGCGCGTGCACCGCGAAGAAATGGTGCTCTACCGACAGCGCAAGAAGAACCGGGAGGCGCAGCTACGAGCAGAGCATCGCGAGTTGGAGCTGAAGCTCGAGCGACACGTCGCTCAGTGGAAAGTCGAGGCATCCAAGACCCGAGGCCACACAGCTAATAGAGCAGTGCCTCCGTTGGGTGGTGGGGACGATGCAGTGGCAAACCTACACAATCGAGTCCGGGGGCTGATACTGCAGGCGGAAGCTCTACGACTCGAGAACAAGAAGCTGCGAGTAGATGTAGCAGACCACGATCCGTTACAGAAAGTGATTTATGCAGAGAGCGACTGGCTCGTTCGGGACAGTCACGAAAGTGTTCGAGTGAAATTCGCCAACGGCGAGCCCTCGTTCCACTACCACCCGTTCTCCAAGGACGAGTGTGCCGCCATTGTGCAGAAGTACGACGCTCTCATGAGCAGCGAAAAACTAGTCGGCTGTGGAGGATTCACGGAAGTCGGGTCGCTGCTAGGGTGGAGAGTGGAGAGAGCTCCGCTGGTATGCCACAGCAGTGGGAAGTGCATGGTGGCACGAGCGAAATTTACCAAGAGGATTAAGTGCGTTGCCGGAGAGTCGAAGCAGGCGATGGCTAGGCTTGCAGCGCAGTCGTGGTCGGTGCTGTCTACCCCAGAGCTTTATTCGAGTGTACACAGAGCTGGTTGCGTGTCGTTGAAGCTCCAGGAGATCGACGAAGACACTACTATTATGGTGTCTAGCTCCGCTCCGCACTCTCGTGGTGGAAGGCACTTGCGCCACTTGATTATGATGCGTCGTAGCAGCGCTACAGATGAAGAAGGCAGGCGCGTTATAAACTATATGATGGTCATTCCAGATTCCTAGCTAACAAGCGAAGTCGTGAAGCTGAAGACTCGCGAGACGAGGTGCTCTGGGTGTGCCAGGGAGGAGCAAACATGACGCTCAAACAGATCGATGATTCAACCTTGGAAGTTGCATATGACAACTGCAGCGGCTGCAGGAACGGGCTGCATGCACAGCATTTGCTGGTGGAGTGGGGTCACGAAGCGATACGCTGGGAGCAGCTCGCTACGCCTGCAAAGCTACTCGCTATCTGATCGAAGCTAAGGACTTTGTCGCAATGACTGCAGCTTTACTGTAAGGAAAATAAAGAATGATCCTTAACTTCTTAGCCAAGACAATACTTGAAGTATTCGTTCGTGTCAATTGCTGAGCAGAAAAAAAATAAGGATAGTACGAGGCATTTGCAAAGTTTAAATTCAAAATAGTCTTCGACTAACAAAGTACAGCAAACGATCGTTTACGCCTGTTGCGTTGGTAGCAACCTCGACGGTACGACCATTTGCTCCCATCGCAACGCGTTGCGAGCCCACTGGATGAAACAGTGCAGCGCGTGCAGAGTTCCTTGAGATCCGCCTTCCGCCACCCACTCCACCTCGTCTTCATTCGCCTCAGCAACTCGATTCCGCTTGTTGGACTCCGAGCACTATCGCCATTGTGTAGGTGATGGTCATCCTTCCATCCACATCCGCTACTCTCCACTGATGACGATGAGCCAGGCAAGTCCTTTGATGTTGGTGACCAGCACGAACGTGTTGTCGTCGAGCTGCTGGAGTACTTGAGTCGTTGCAAGACCCATTGAGGAACCACCCCTGTTCATCTGCCTGACAATTACTGGCCATTCACCAGTCTGTTCTCTAACCTTGGCCTCAGTAGCCATACCAAGAGAGCAGTTCCAACCGAGAAAGTGGCCAGCCAAACTGACAGCGCGAAGAGCTGACAGCAACTCGGTAGTGTGATGGTTCTATCGAAAGCTTATCAAGTAAATGGGTGAAAGTGGAACGACGGCTCTCCTCCAGGGAAGAAAACGCGTCAGCCCGAGAGTTCGTCAATCAGTGGGAGAATGAATTTGTCCCGCTACAAGAAGTTCTCTTCCAGAAGTTGCTGGTACTCTTTGAACTGCTTGGTCTACTTCCCGATAGCTATATTTTGCATTACGGAGAGCGTCGATCTCCACAAGCAGCTCATGCAGTTTGTCCTGCGTCGTCTGAGGCTTGCATGCGCCCGTGGTGGTTCGAGAGGTGGCAGCTCTTACACTCGCCTCGCGCTCTTAGACTAGAATGATTAAGGCTATTGAAGCCTTATTGTCATCTGCATAATTCATGAACCCAAGTTTTTCCATGCATCTTACGGAGCTCTAAACGTATTGACTTCACGAAATAAATGAAACAGGTTAGGTACGTTATTACTTGGATCGTCGTCGTACTCGTCTTCCACGATCTTCAAATGCACTGGCTGCGAGTCACCACGACGCCCTGCTTGTCCACGGCCTCCGCACATTACTGTAGCTACAATACGTCTCGGCGGTGTGTGTCAGCTCGCTGAGCTTGTGCAAACCCAACATGTGCACGTTGGACAACACCTCCGCTTTAAACTTCAGGCGCTCATGGTCTTTCTTAGCGGCAGTTTGCGGGGGCAATGGCGGCGAGAAAGTAAGTGTGACGGCAGTGGTTCAGCCACTGCGTGTGCTCGGAGCCACTGTGCCTCTGGGAACTTCGACTGCTGTGTGCATGCCAGCCACATCACTTTGACAAACTCAGTGTATCTAAATAGAGGCCCTGTATAATTTAATATTTGTGTGTTGTCAGAATTACAAGTTGTTGACCCTTTCTTATTGCCGCTACTCTCTGTATTACATCTCGACAAACCAGAATCAAGGTGTTAGCCGTGTTCCCTGTTGGTACGTGTGCGCAACGATTGCTGCTTCCTCTCCTATGGATGCGAGGCATTCGACTTTGCCAAACGCCTCTCAATTGCATGTACCATGGTACATGATACACCCTCTCAGTTCTCCGATCCCAGCAACTTCGACTGCATAATCCCCCGCGACCACCCGCAGACAATCTCGATCCAGCGAGTGAAAACCTGTTGCGCATGCAGTTCGCTGTCAAACCGAGCCCAGATTTCGCACGTGACATCAATCGTAGTTTCGTCCACTTCAGAGAATTTCATCCACGCGCTGCCTTCACGGATCCACTGGACATACGGCTGAGATTCTTCAGCAGCTCGGCTTCTGGCATTGAGCCGTGAATCGCTGATCGTGAGGATCAGCGTGAACGAGCGCTTCCCGTTCAGTTCCACCTCCTCTCGTCGGTGAGCGAACAGAAAGTAGCGAGTGTGGACTGGGCCAGGGACAGAGAAAACCATAACGTGAGAGTCTCTGTCGAACGACTGAAGAACTTGTGTGATCACGTTGGACCGCTGAGCAGGGCTCCAGTTCTGCGGCGTGAACACAAGGGGCCAGGAGTTAAGTCTCCTGCTGCAAGCACCTCATCCGCGACAGTCAGCGAGCACGACACGCGTGCAGTGAGCTTGATCCCGCCGTGGAGTGAGGCGTCTCCTGTCGTACGCGAAAGAGGGGCGCGGTGCACTGTCCAGCCGAACAACCGCCCAGTCACAGGCATGCTCCGAGAGGCTTGAGCTGCTTGATATGCGCAGGATGCCACCGCGGCTTGGTGCTCGGATAAGGTAAACGGATGGAAGTAGAAGGAGGGCTCCCCGTTAGGAAACTCCACCCTCCAGCCGTCCTCCAGCCTTCGTCTCTGTAGTAGGTCGAGGATTTACAGACAGAACACCAACGTGGGCGCTGGAACGCCCAAAGCCACCAACATATACTATGATAGTGCTGCTTATGTTCTTCTGCTGCTCTCTGGGTAAATCCCAAACTGACGATGCTCCCCCGAGGCAGTCCAGGAAGACTGGGGAGCCAGTGAAGCTTGAATAGATAAGGGTAAGGGCCATAGGGCCGAAACCCACTACAGTCTCCTTCGCACTTCCTTGCTGGCCGTGCCGATATTCTGGGCACTGTGACTCCAGTCATCTTCTGATCTCACACTGACGTCCACCGCAATGTCGTGAACCACAGACTGGAAGTGTTGCTGTTGCTTAAGTTTCTCCTGAAGTTCCGCGTTCTCGGTCCGCAGTGTGTCGCTCTCGAGGACCAGTCGGTGGACTGCGCTCACGCTTGCTTGAGGTGCCGATGTCTTGATCTTGATCTAAACTGGAGCGGTTCAGAACGGCCAAGTGGCTCTTGACTAGCTCTTCAAGACGCTCTCGCTCTCGGCGCATATGCAGTGACTCGTCCTTCTTCGCGATCCGCAACCTTACCATACTCTGGCATCGGCTCTGCCTCCTCACCTCCGCCTTGGCTTGCTTCGTCCAAGCTCGCGTCGTCGACTCGGCCCATTCGTGAAGCCAGACCCAGGCTTTCTCGTCGACCATTGCTACCCGGGTACAGTACTGCTACAGTAGCCTCGATTAATTAATTCAGAATGACTCGGAGTTTGTCAGGAGCAGTCATCCCATCCCACAACCGTGCACGCGACCTCGCAACCGCTCGCTTCCGCTAGAACATGTGTTTTCATCTGACCAAAAACATGTTGTGAATTCCGGCCAAATTTTCCAAATCGCGGCGGTTTGGAGACCCCAATCACCAAATACAAAACTCAAGTCATTTGCTCAATCTCCGGGCCCAAACCATATGGTCCAAGTGCCCGCATGTCAAGACCAATTCGTACTTAAACGGGTGCATATAACCAATCCTAGTGGCCACGGAGATTGGCCGGAGATTTGGCTTGGGCGGTTCAACAAACCGCCCGGGTTGAACAGAACACACAATACAAAAACTCATATAAAATGCCAGGTCCGTTCTGTATACGACCCATTTGAGATTCTACTGTACCGAGGGGCCGCAGTAAACCCGCGCGGTATTTGCGGAGGCGGGCCCAGCGCCGAACATTCCAGCGAGCGGACACGTTGCCGCAACTCGGAGTTA